>MU388224.1:0-226829 GCA_022578535.1 Jackrogersella minutella
AAAATCCCTTTGAAAAGTTCCGACCCTTTGAAAAGTCCCGGACTTGAGGTATGAAGTACCGGTTAAAAGTCGGGAGATTAAATCCCGGGCGAGTACCGCTAGATTAGTAGTTGGGTCGATGACGACCAGCGAATCCCTGGTGTTGTACGTTTTTTTTTCTCAGTCCGTTTCTTACCTCAAGTGTAAGCGTAGATGAAAGGTACAGAGACTTAATTCTTCTTGACCCAGTGTATCTTCCGTATTCTTGAGGTTTAAAACAAAATACCTATATCAATGAAAATGTGACCCACATACATATATCACAGCCCTATGTAAAGCGAGAGATACCTATCCTAAATCAACTCCAAGTGCCAGCAGGCGGCTGCTCGCCCGACAGCTCCATCCCCTTAGCCGATTCGATCCAATTATTCCAATCGATTTCGTGGTCGAGATCCACGTTGAAATCCGCAGCTTCCACGTCCATATCCGCGAACACATCAACTGATGGGTCGGAGTCAGCCCACAGCCAAGCCCCAAATCCCGGGCCTAAGTCTGCGGGGCCCGACGGAGAGGGGCTAAAGGAAGAGCTGACTGGCTGCAACGCCGATGCATTTTGACTTTGGGTGCTCATCGTCATGTCTGAGCCCAAGTTCGCGCCGTCTCCGCTCACGTTAGTCGTTGGAACCCCGCCGCCTCGAGACAAGCCGGGCTGGGGATAAGATGACCTAAAGTCCGCTTGTGAAGCAGAAAGCCCTGGGTTATACTGATGACCGGAGCCAAAACTCGGCGTGGTGGTTTTCGTAGGTTGAGCGAAATCCAAAAGCACATCGGCCCCGTCCCTAGGTTGTACGCTCGCATGTACGTCATCCTCCATCGGCCCAGCAACGAGCTGGCGCCACCGCTCGCGGAAGCCCTCGGCGCCGTCCTCGGCGGGGAAGGGGCCGGGGCTAGCCGGGTGGTTCGCGCGGCGATCCTCGGCCTCCAGCCTCCTCGCGGCCCGCGGGTCGCGCCGCAGCCGCTCGACCTCCGCGTCACGGTGGCGGCGGGCCTGGGCCGTGAGCCTGCGCAGCGGGACCCAGAAGCGCAGGTTCGCGTCGGACCGCGCGGGGACGAGCCAGCCGCTGTGCAGCGCGGCCCACGCGCGCTCCACGGCGGGCGACCACGGCCGCCGCCCCGCTTCGATGAGCATGTACACGATCGCGTACCAGTGCGTGTACGTCTGGAAGAGCCAGCGCCAGTTGCGGCACGCGGGCTCCGCGTTCAGCGCGTGGTTGTACTCGGCTACTTCTATGGCTGCGATGAAGAGCTTCGTGCGGAGGTCTTCGGAGGCGTGCTCGCTCGGGGAGGAAAACAGCACGGGGAAGTAGATGATGAGGCTCATCTTCGCGACTAGGAGCCGCGTGACCGTGACGCTTACCCAGTAGGCGATATTGCCTGCCGCGTTGGAGTATTGGAGGTATGTCCGCTCTAGTCCCTCGTAGCACTCGTTTAGCAGGCGGCTCTGCTCGTCCAGGCGTGGCGCACCGTCTTTGAGAGTCAGTGCCATCAGCTGTTGCGTTATGCTGGTGTGTCCCGAGAAGACGATCGAGAAGGTCATGTCGCTTATGCCCTCTCGCTCTATCGGAGTCTCTTTTGTTTCGGTGTCAATATCGGAATCATTAATATTTAAGGAGAACCTTGTGTCGAAGCTTCCATGAGTGATGGTAAGATCCGTGCCTTGGTCCTCAGAGGCCCTCACGTCTATCGCACACAAAGCCCACCACACCCTTCGTCGCATTTCGACTTCATACGAAGTCAGATGAGGGAAGTGACTGCCATCACGATGTAGACCTAGGGCCTGCGCCATCCTGATAGCGAGTCCGGTCATCATCCACACAAATTGCGGGCTGTCATGACGTCGGAGGAGAAATAAAAAGATGACAAAGGCTTGTAGGAGAACTATGTTGGGAACTTTGAGAAAATCTGCTTTCGCTAACGCGTACTCTAAGCCAAGGCGATACTTGATATTTAGCTCAGATTTGGTAGAACCGAAGTTAGTCTTAATCTAAAAGGGACATGTAATACATAAGCATTCGCTACAAGTTGAGTATCTAGAGGAGAAACCTACATCATCTTCCTCCATCGAGGTTATAGAGGCGTAATATATAGCAAACATAAGAGCCTCGTTAGCTGGTGTTAGGGCCGACAAATCACCACCAGGCAGATCTCGTATCATCTTGTGGACGGTGGGCATATGTATTATGTGGGCCATGACATTAATATTTTCGGAGTAGACATTGAGGAGAAAGGGAATCTGAGACGGCAAGGGGTGGAATTCCCGAAGGTCCGGCGGCGGTGAGGTAAGGTTGTGTCCGAACAGGAATGCGTGGCGATCGGAAGGTGTCCGATCTAGCTCCTGTGTCGAAGGGGTCTTTCCGGGCGAGTCTTCATCCCCCGAGCTATCATACTCGCCGCCAGTCAGTCCTTCAGTATCCGCCTTCAGACCATGGAGCTATTCCTAGAATTAGCAACTCAAGTAGATTGTAGGCCGCTCAAAATTGACGTGATTAAAAACTGTCTTACCTCATCATTAACTCGTGACCAAAAACCGGAGCTCACATAACGACTTTGGCCAGCATCCCCGAGGACCAGCCTCCCGAAATGGGCATGTATATTAGACCCATCTGTGGCCGCCGCCGACTCGACACGGTGATCAACGTCTCTGTCATGGCCCGGACTTTCGGGAGAATTGGCCGATGACGAAACCCGGGCGTTCGCCTGCTCCAACTGGCTGCTAAGCTCCTTGACAAGGCCCTCGAGACTCCGCAGCCTATCCATTACTTGACTCACTCCAGGGTCAAGGTCCTGTGCTGCCTTAGCGTTATTGGCGATGCGCTCGAGCCGGCGAGCCCACCGTGGGGGCTTATCCAAGGAGGGGAAGACGCAGGGGATGTTGGCGCGTCGACAGTTCGAGCACGGCGACGACTTGTCGCATCGCACCTTGCGTGTGCGGCACGTCACACAGCTGCGTAGCTTCACCGGGCCCGCGGGTGTGGACGACGACGATCCTGCACGTGTTGAAGTTCCGACCCTCGCGTGGTTTTCGGCGGGCGAAACCGAGCCGGGGACGTCCCGGCCCAACCCATCCGAAGAGCGCTGAGTTGCCGCCGAGATGGTCGCGGGCGGGACCTGTGACATTCTACGATAGGCCAGCACGGCTTAGGTTTTTATAGGGCAGAATGGGGGTCTCCCAGAAGAACTGATCCGGACTGAATTAGCATAGGGCTGAGTCGACTTCGCGTGAGCATGTCACAGCAGGTGGAGCCCATAAGCATGAATATTACCGAATAGGGGTTAGCGTCCGGACTAGATCTCTAGGGGGCGGGGGAATCGCGCCCCGAGTCAGCCGCACCTGCAGCGAGAAAACAGCGAAAACTTGCCGGTGACTATCTCGAATCAAGTAAGTGTGAGATTCGTGTCATTCTGGTGAGTTGAAAGAGCCATAGTTAGCAGGCACGTTGAAGATAAAAGGTGTTCTGGCTTCCGGCTATAGAAGTCATCATGATACATAGCAAAACACCAACAAAACACAACTTTTAATCAATTGCTTTGCAACGATATCTGTTAATATCTAAGACTATATCTTAAGAAGCAAAATCATAATTCTGCCTTCAAAACCCCAACGCTAATACCTTGATCAAACCTGCCCAACCATGGCCCAAAAGACCGTTGCATTCTTTGGCGCAAGCGGCGGCGTCGGCCTCGGCGCTCTGAAGAAATGTCTCGCCGGTGGCCACCAGTGCATCGCACTGTGTCGGAGCCCGGCCAAGCTGACCGCCATCTTCGACCCCAGCGCGACGCCCAACCTGCAGGTCATCCAAGGCAACGCCCACGACGTCGCAGCCGTGTCCCGCTGCCTGCGGGCCCCGGACGGCAGCATCGTCGATGATATCGTCTTCACCATCGGGGGCGCGTTCGTCGTGTCCAAGATGACGCTGGACGACCCCCACGTCTGCGAGAAGGGCATCGCCGCGGTGCTGGAGGCGCTGTCGAGGCTGCGGGGGCAGGGCGCCCCGGGCAGGCCTCGCATCGTCGTCTGCAGCACGACGGGCATGTCGCGCTTCGGCCGCGACATCCCCCTCGCCATGGTGCCGCTGTACCATGTCGGCCTCAAGGTCCCGCACGCAGACAAGTTGGCCATGGAGGACAAGCTCTCCTCGAGCTCCGAGGACTTCACCATCGTGCGCGCGAGCCTCCTCGTCGACGGGGAGACCAACAAGCGCGTCCGCGTGGGCGTCGAGGACCCGGCCAAGGGCGTCGAGTCCCTGGAGATCGGGTACAAGATCTCGCGGGAGGACGCGGGCAGGTGGATCGCTCAGAAGCTGGTGATGGAGCGGAACCCCAAGTACTTGAACAAAACCGTGTCCATCACTTGGTGAACATCTTCTAGAATGTGTGTTCCTTGGAGTTTCCGTGGCGGCGCATCTGCATTCATATCTACCTAGACCGGGGCAAACGATTTCTTTTGTTTTATTGGGTTCACATGTACCATAGATTAAAGATTACCTATGCATATATCTAGATAATCTCGGCATTCGGGTCACGCATAAGAGCAAGAGCGGGTTTCTTTCATTCCTAGAGGCGTTAGAGCAAGTGAAATCAATATTTCCCTACTCGCAGCTTAAATGTCCACAGTAGGCGATCAGTGGTGAACTTGAGGACATCCGTCTGTATCGCTATCCACCACCAAGATTTTCTAGTGGCTATAAGGATGATTTGTGCCACATAGTTAGATAGGTCTAATAGAGAAAAGTTCAATCTAAATGAAGTTATATAATATAGCCGCATTTATGCACAATAAGGTTATGTACGAATACTGGCAATCAGCAGACCGTGTCTAAAGTAAGGGATTAAAGAACTATATAGTTGCTCAAATTTGCAAGAACCTTAAATCTTGAGCGTCGCTCATACTTATGAGGTAGGTATCTCATAGGAAGATTCTCGAAATCTAGGAGGCGTGGCACATGCGCCTGCACGGCGCATCGCTTAAGCCTTCGCGCCATCCCAGAGAGTAGCGTATGAGACCAAAACTTCCAAAAGTCTATTTCTGCCTCAGGACAATTTAGCCGGGTTCGGTTTTCTATCTCCCACTTCTTTCGCCGCCTGGTCTCTAAGCAATTTTCGAAGAATTTTGCCAGACTATTAGGTTCATCGTTAGCCTTGTTCTCTATTTCATGTGGTATCGCTAGCCGCTTAGACTTACCGGATTCTTGGGAATAGTCTCGACGAACTTAACGCCTCCTCGCAGCCATTTGTAATTAACGACTCTCGACTCCATCCACTTGGCAATCTCCTGTTCCGTTTGCTTCACTTCGGGATTTGGAACGACGTACGCGCGGGGCTTTTCTTCACCGTTAATCGTGACGCCTACTACAGCTACGTCGCGGACACCTTTGTTATCCAGAAGTACGTCTTCGAGCTCAGCCGGCGCTACTTGGTTGCCCTTCACTTTGATGAGTTCCTTGATGCGGTCGATGACGTGTAATAGCCCGCCCGGCTCATACTTCTCTACGAACCCTACATCTCCGGTCTTCAGCCAACGGGTACCATCTGGATCAATATGCAGAGTATCTGCGGTAGCCTCGGGCTTATTCCAGTACCCCTTTAGAAGAATAGGTCCAGTGACCCATACCTCGCCCGCTTCATTCGCTTTGGTGATTTCTCCCGAGCCGTCTACCTTCATGATGCGAAGCGCGCAATTTGGTAGCATTTCACCGACAGCCGCCGATTTTATTTTCTCTCCAGGGTGAAATGAAGTGCATCCACACGTCAATTCAGTCATGCCCCAGCCCTGGCGTAGCTTCATGGCGCCCGGTGGCCATAGCTTGGCAACTTCGTCGCATACTTCCGCCCCCAGCGGTGCAGCGCCACTGCCGATGACCTCAATACTGCTCAGATCGTACTTGCGACTAAGGGGGCTTTTAGCGAGTGCGACCACAACGGGTGGTACGGCTGTGAGAATGTCGATTCGAAACTTCTCGATATGTTGTAGCATCTTCTCGAAGTTGAATGATGACATAATGTAGACCGGGACGCCTTCCTTAGGATAGTTGCTGATAAAGAACGTCTGGCCATATGCGTGGTACATCGGTAAAAAGCCTAGTCGGCGGGCCCGACGCTTCTTTTCCTCATATTCAGGATCTAATCGATCCATGAAGTTCACACTAAGACCATTCGCCACATAGGCATAATGCGTGATCTCGACGCCTTTCGGCACACCCGTTGTGCCCGAGCTATAATTGAGAGCGCATACTGTCGATTCTGCATCAGCAGGTTCAACCCAGTCAAACTCAGCTGCTTCGGCTTCGGGGGCAAGGAGAGACGTCCAGTGCTGGGTACCAAGCCGCGCTTTTGCTGGTTCTGGATCAAGCGCCGTCGCATCAAAGCTATATACTCGACTCCTTGGGATACCCGCTTGAGAAGCAGCTTCCACAGCAATCTCCATGCTAGCATCACCTGCTATGAGAAACGAGGCGCCGCTATCCTTTAGTTGATAAGTGAGTTCTCGAGCGACGAAGCTAGGGTTAGCGCCAGTGAAGATTCCTCCCGCCATTAGAATGCCCATGAAGACTACTGGGCTAAAAAGCGAGTTGCTAGAGAAGAGGAGAACACGATCACCCGGCTGTAGGCCTGCTCGTATCAGCCCGAGGGCTAGCCGTTTCGACCACAAGCGATAAGTAGTTTGTGAGATAAAGTGCGTCTCCGGGCGATCAGCGTCGATGAATTGGGGCGTGTCTAAGAGAGGTCCGAATGAAGACCCGAACACCCATTTCTGGAGAGAGCAGTTTGGTATGGAAACGGACCATCTTGAAGAAATTGTCATGGCGCAAATCGAATTGGTAACGCTATCAACAAGAAACGTATACGGAAGCAATGAGAAATCTGTGTCGAATAGCTCCTCTAACTGAGGATGAAAGTTGGAATAGAAGCCGTCGCAATTGTCATCACCCTACAAAATTCATGGGCCTAATGGATGACTTTACGACGTAGTAGATGACAAGATAACATAAAATATTTGGGAGAGGAAGAAAATTATTGAAGACGATCTATCCCATGAGTTCGCAAGTCACAGTGCGGAGGCCATATCGGTAGCTCGGATGCGGGATGAGCTTGGCCCACTCGTGCCGTATCCGTAACGAAGGCGTCAAGCAGGCAACTAACAAGCCAACATCGATCGCTTTTCTTCGCTATGGAAGCTCTCCTATTGGTTATACCTATTCATTACCGAGCAAAGTGGCTGAGATAGACGGGCACTGAATTGTCCTTTCGTGGAGTTATCCCCGCATATCATCTTTTCGATGCAACTCAGGGAGTCAGGGTTCTGTGGAGAAACTAATAGGGTTGCAACATTATGAGGAACCGAGGCTTTATCCCTTTTCTGACACGAAGGGAACGTTGTTCAAAGCCGGAGTATTCTTAACTCCACGCGTCTCATAATGCCGAAATTATTGCTCGTCACAATACCTGAATACAGATACACTATCGCCTTACCTAGGTATGTACTCACATCGTTGGCTGTGTGATCGGAGTATTCTTACCGAACCCCTATCTAATGCTGAGGTTTATTTAACGTGCGGTGAATATCGGGCGAGCGCGCGCCTCTTGCGACGGTATGTGAAACCTTACGCAGACGGGATGTCAAGACGGAAGTGCGTGTAGTGACCGTGTCGTCGGTAATACAACCCAAACCATCGGTATGGATGTTTCTTAAACTGGAAACGAATCGATGTATTGGTGTTAGTGTATCAGGCTGTCAGGTGCATATAGGGGAATGAAATGGGGGAAGATTGAAAACTTCAATTCGTTTAGTGTAATGTCTAAGCTGACCGTCGCACATGAATCGTTAAAACCTCGGATATTGAATGCGGATCCTACCATACTAAACCAAACAAACTCTTCCTTACGGGAGTGCCTGCCATACGGAATGGTAATGAGGTTTACAAAAGCAAGAAGCAAGAAGCAAATAAGTACGGCAAATACAACACTCCGGATGTTTAAAATTATTTCACATTGACATCATTATTTTCCCGATCTGATGGGTTCGGTGTCTTACTTCGCTACGCCTTCCCCATTACCCCCTGTCATCGCACACAAGCTATGAGAAACTATGCAAAATTAATCCTTGCCGTCTCGCTTGTTCATCGTCAGCTTCGCTTGTTAACATACTCGTTCGGTTAGCAACACTCTTAAGTCTATTGTTTAAGTATATCTTGTAACTACGTGTAATTGTTAAAGACTTCTTTCTTGTAGCAATTAAACCATCTCTTGATTCTAAGCAATGATGGAATATCAGGTAGAACGTTATACGTCCGTGGCTTACATAAGCCAATACCCCTTAATGATTTATGAAAGCAATTAAGCTATACTCCTATCACGAAACTCTAGCTCTGCCCTTTAAGAGGATACTCTAGACGTCCTATGCGTTATGATCACGCGCTGCGAAGATACTATCTATGTAGTTACTATCTAGATAGTATTTACGTCCTCCGGACGTAAACAGAATCATCATCATCCTATACATTCTAAGCCAAAGCTTATAATGCAGTAAAGCCAATACCTAGTAAGGTACCCAAGTAAGTAGTTGTAAAAGGTGTCCCAATTCAAGAGAAACCTTATTTCTACCAGGTATTCAAGTGAATACTTAGGTTAATCTATTTAACTTAACTTCAATTGTGTCCCTTAGCTAGGCCCTCTTTCCTTCTTTGCCTGTTTAACTAGATGATACTTACATATTATACCTAAAACCTTGATAATTATTTTCACATGAGTATATCAAAAGAGGCAATATGGTTCGGGAAAGCTTAGCTCATGAATTAATCATAAAGCTAAGGAAGTATTTAGTTTCGTCTAAAGTTTAGGTTCTCACATTCTTGTAGAATACCTAACGCCACTATAACGAACAAGATTCCTTAAAATGCTGGAGGCCTGACTTGTACAGCCACTCTAGAGTCTATGTTATAGTAGGAGCACCTGACAACATCTCAGAGGCAAAAGAGTAAAATAAATAATACCACCGGGAAGAGACACCTTGCTGTGGACTCCTTTGCATGTCTTTGTATGTCTGAAAAGGAGTTACCAAGGTACGAGATTAAGAAACTTTCCCCGAAGCCTTCTCTTAGGTATTTACACGAGATATCAAGGTAACCCTTTCTTCGTGTCAGTACACATGTGATTTCCAATTCTCGTTGATTCGTTATTAGCTAATCGTACCTGCCTTAGTATTGTGATTGGAGTCTCTTATTTCAACAGACCTACAAGGAACTATCAGCATCTAGGAAATCACGTCTATAACCTTTTTGGTACTCTGCAGGTACTCGGCATAAACTTTTCTAACCACTAGGATAGGACTCCTCATCTAGGATTCACCTTCATTCTTCTACTCACGATACTTTTACAACCTCCCACTTCCCAAGGCAGTGTTATTACGTACCACATATACCAAATAACTCTTACATAGTTACCCACCATCACAGCGATCATCATGGGGTCAGAATCAGATTGGCAAGATGTACCTGTCGACCCTCTAGTTGGGAAACTCAACAGGATGCTGGCATTAGTAAAGCAAGATCCAGAAGTTTGGTTTGGACCAACTATTGACCCTAGAGACCATTCACTTATCTATTGCGATCCCGTCGACTTTGTCGACTTTAATAAGAGTAGCTATCTCGCCAAGATTGTAAGTCACTATCTCACGCTTATTTTGTTATTCTCTTTGACTTAGTTAACATTTTCGCATAGGGCCATTATGAACCAGGTGAAGAGACGAAACCCATGCACGTGAGTTGATTGACCGTTCTTTTTAGATGATATTCTGATAACCATTCTCCAGCAAACTATCTGGACATTTGATGGGGACGCAGAATGCAAAGCAATGATTGCACACTGTGGCGGAAAATTCTATCCATTCAAGCCGCCCCCTCCGTCTCAAACGGACTATGAATTACACATGAAAGGCGAGTGTTCATATTTCTTGCGTACTATGTCCTAGCTAACACCTTCGTAGTCGATGTCAAGATCAGCGTTCCTACCAAATCCGTAGCCCGATACGGGGCAGGATGGGGTATCCTCTCGGCCCGCCCAAGGGACGTCCGTATTATGATGGGCCTTGAAGCATTTTATCCCGGATGCATATGTCATGCCATGGTTTTGCGCGATTGCACGGCATCTGAAGAGGGCCATCTCAAAAGAACCGAAATCGGCACTCGCAAATGGGACATTCTCCTGATGCGTATAGCCGGACAATGCGTCTGTGAGTTATTCATTTGCGAACTCTCTATTCTCTTTACTAACAAACTTCTTCTAGTCCCATGGATTCCAGTCGCTATACGAGACTCGGGCTCTGCTGCGGAATTGGAAGGCACACCACAAGAGTGTTACCCAGAACCTCCTCATCGTATCTAAAGCTCATTATCGCTGAAATAGATACCTAAGCAGACATGCTGGATTCACATTGGTGCAAAATTGTTGGAGGTCTCTTGGGTAGCAAGACCAATATGTTCCAGGGTCATCGGTATCGTCTGGGAGGTTCACAGCGCGGAAAGCGCCCCAACAGCTGTCTGAACCGACCATCGTAATGGTGGCCGCTCCAGGGCTCACACGCTTCAGACCCAAGCGGACTGACACAGAATGCCGTAAAACCGAGGAAAACGGTGACTCAACAGGGCACTCCCGAACTCATTACGCCGGACACGAGCTCACTTGGAGGAGCCCACGGGAACGGTTAGAGTATAATCATGTGTGCCGATAGGTTTGACATGCAGGATACTTCGGGCAGGACTAGGACCTTTGTATGATTAGAAACTAGACTTTAGACCTCAAAGTAGCTCTACACGCCGCATACCCCTAGGGAGGTCTGCGAGGGAAGGCCATTCCCCCTTGCCCCGGCGTTAAATACCAACCAACCAACCAACCAATCGTCTGGGAGGTTGTTGATCATATACTAATTTTCATAGTCATTTATAGACGCTAATCTCCGCTCTTCTAAAATAATTAAAATTTATGTTAACTCCATCCTCTTCGACCGCATTCAACCATCTGCTTAGTAAAGAACCTTGCCACCGGCACCGGTAACGGGCATGCCACCCGGGAGTTCCTTGAGCCCTTTAACATAAATGTCAGTATTTACATTGGATATAACGTATGATAAATCGATTGTAGGAAATGATGTACTCACAGCCGTCGATGTTCTCGTTGACGGTGACCTGCTTGCTGCATTGATTGGCTGCAGAGATGGACTGGGTCTATTATCTCTATATGTGAGAATTAATTCCTAAGATTGGGGAAAGATCGCTGCTTGCCTTCAATTGGGGACAGTTGATGTTGCAGTTGGTATCCATAGCAGTCTGGAGAGCGTTGCCCTTCCAGCCGAACATGTAGTCGCCGTCTGCAGCAACAGGAGTCAGTAGTTGCAATTTTATGTAAAGGATTTGGCAATGTCAGGGATATTAGGCATATCAAACATGTCTCGAAAGAAATAACTCCTCATTAAGCTTGACTAGGAAGTTATGACTCCCGAGAGGGGCCAAATAGGGGCGAAGGGAAATCTCGATGTTACATACGGTTTCCATATCCGGTAGGGTCGCCATAGGACCAGACGAAGGGCTATGCAGAGGAACCAGTTAGTATTTCATTTATTTCCGTTAGTTCACAATGACCGATGGATAATAAGTCTCACCTGGCTACCATCCGTGGGCCAATCATTGGGGTTATTGAATGGGCGTGTGTCCCAGATAACTTCGTAGAAAAGCTGCGGGATCTTGACCGGGTGCGTCGAGGGGCACGCGCCGCCGCTCTCGAATGTGCCGCTGGCCGGGTATGCTACGTGGCTCGAGTGGTCGGCGGAGTCGAGGTTCTTACCATCCCAGCAGCTATCAAGTTGGTCAGTACAATATAATTACGGATTTGCAACTGCGTAATAGATTCATGTCATATTCATATAGATAATTGATAGAAACTCACGTTGGGAAACGAATGTTGGCCATGATGCCAGCCTGACAGAAATATCTTAGCTATGACCAGGGTTAGGGTTAGGGTGAGGTACCAACCTTGCAAACCTTCTTGGGCATGTCCATGGTCTCTCCCGATCGAGTGAGGATGTTCTCCAGGCAGGTGTAGGTGAGCTGACGGTACTTCTTGGCCTCCGCCTCAGTTCGGTATGTCGGGTTTCCGACGATCATACGGAAGCCCTACGTAAAATGTCAATCAGCTTTTTCAAGATCCGTCCCCGGATACCTTGGAAAAGTGCAACCTACAGGCTTGAACGCAGTAACCGAGCCGCCGGTGTATGTAGGTGTATAGTAGACAGTCATTCCCCCCTTAGCGCCTTCGAATCCCGAGTTGGCCATCTGCTCAACACGCTTATAGGTGCCGTTGCGGGCGCGGAAGTACAGCACGGCGGTCCAGTAGTTGGACGTGTCCTCGGCGAACGTGCAGGTGGTACAGGTCGCCTCGCTGGGGATGTCCAAGCGCGGGTAGTCCATGGACTGGTTGAAGGCGTTGCCGCCAATGATCTGGTGGACGTGCGGCGAGCCGACCACGCCGGGGTTGACGAGCGGGTCCAGACGCTCGACGACGAGCTGCGAGCACGAGAATCGAAGCAGCGCTTGGGCGCCGGGAGCAAGGAGCCCCGCGGCGACGGCGATTGTGTTCAGTGTTAGCTGCATCCTGGGCTTCGTGGATGGCGATGTGGCATAGCGGAAAAGAGGGTTCTCCAGACTTCGCTTCCACGATGCGGACTCGTCGCCTATTTAAACCCGTACCACATCTTGTCGGGTGAACACACCTTTTACCCCCAAGCAACCAAGACCATTCTTTCAATTTACTTTGCTTGTTGCTACCATTTTGTCGAGGACATCGCCGTATAGAACACCGGCGGTTAATATGGCGAATATAGCCGAGATCACCCCTGGCCCTTGTCTGCTCTAGGGAACGACAAGTCGCGAATAGTTCGTGCCATGGGCGTTTCTTTTATTTTTAATTTTTATAAGGTGTAGTCAAGGGCAGTTGTTCCTGACCCTGTGTCGGAATATTGTGAGCATTGGCACCGGTTGGAATCGGCTACTGCGAGCCACGAGGATTCGTGGAGAGGTTGAGCCCTCACGACTATAAGGTGCCACAACTTTGAAACCATCTTCATCATTCTAGACTACGGATTCATATTGTGATTTGAAAGTTTCTAGGCAAGGTATGATAGTCAAAATGATAGGAGGCAAGTATGCTTAGGCCGCAGGAGAGGTTTAAGCCGACATGATAACACGGAAGCAGACTTGCGAGGATCGGGTAGCCTTACCAGTGGGCTTAGTGGAACGTTTTTAGATCGTAAATTGATGTTCAGGTGGTAATAAGATGTATATGCATCTGATTTTAGCGAAATAGCAGTCGTTATATAATGCCATGGTCTCAAACTGTAGAACACCGGCAGTGAAAATGGAGGCTTACGTAAGTTGGTTGGACATGCCATTTCTCAATGAGATGTTCCACCTCCCCGGGTAAATCATAGCATTCCTGGCCCTAGTTCGGTAGTCACCGTCCGGGGTATGAACTCCAAATCTGATAAGAAACATACCATTTTTAGATATTTTTTAAACTGTCTAGCCATCCAGTACATTGAAACTACCGACCAAGTTCTATCGGACCGTTTCTTACCAAATGCCAATAAACTTTCTCTACTACTATCTTAAGAATCGAGGAAACATTTGGTGGTGCCTCATGACTCGGTAATTGCTATGACAATTCAGGGGTTCAGGGGTAGTGTCTCCTATTTCTTTGATGACTAAGACAAATCAATTCGTGAACACTATTAGGTAAGCAAAAGGGGTGTTGACGAGTCTACCGTTCGCCCTCTCTCGATTTCATGCGTATTAAAGTCGCTTTTGATGTCACTTTGAATACATAAGCTCATCGATTTTCCTCAAGCTTTTTTCGATTATCATGACATCCATCACACAAGTGCTTAGGGATCATGAGAACAATAGCTGCAAGAAGCAGGATTGGATTAAACCTACAAACCCCTTTCTCCTTATTTCCTATTATTCCTTCTGGCACAAGTAGCGGTAGTTCGCGAAACTAGTCTTGGTGACTACCCCCAACGCCTGAAATGCGACGGGCCGTGTGTCGACCTTACATCCCAAACTTTTCCTTATTAAACTTCTGTACTTCACTATTTCCACCATTTCCAATCGTCAAGCCCTTAGGGTCGCCTTCGATCTTGAGACCTTCGAGGCTCGTCGCCCTCGACAAAGCGACGTAAACTTGGCCCTCTTCCCATGCGTTGGATAGGTCGATGATCACGCGCTCGAGCGTCAATGACTGGCTCTTGTGGATGGTCATGGCCCACGCGGCGGCGAGCGGGATCTGGGTTCGGCTCAGGATGCTGTAAGGTTCTTCGTCGCCTAGGCAGTGAATCGAGCAATCGGCGTAGATGGTCCTCGTCTCGCCACTGTGGAATCTGATTACCGGCCATAATTTCTTCTCGGCTTGTTCGATGAACTTTCGGATTTGGGTCTCCTTCATGTAGGCGTGCTCTCCGTAGATGGCGTTCAGCGGATCGGTGTCTTTCTTGCTAAACTTAGCCTTCGGGAGCTTGTTGGCATCGAATGGCTCGTATCCGCAGACAATACCTTGGCTACCATTGCAGAGTCTGCTCTTCAAGTCTAGGTTGACGAGTAGGACGACCAACGTGCCAAGTTTAAGCTCGAGGTGATGGTCATATCGATGTTGACTGAGTTCCCGTAGGGAGCCGTTTTTCGAGCGAATTCCCTTATGTTTGAGATAGGGGTGCCTCTCCTTACTCCAATCGAAACGATCCAAGCTTTTGTACGTATACATTTCTGACTCCAGTCTGTCGAACTCCTGCTTGTTGACCTTGCGCACTTCATTGCGGGTTGAGTAGAGTCGGGTGGCATTTCCTGTAAAGCATTCGTGATTCATTAACAAGTTAATACTCTCTTTGGTCAAGGGTGTGCCGACTCTAACTGCCTGCAAGAGCTTTGTGAATGTCTCGTCAGTCATTTGGCGGTGAATGGTCTTCAGCGCAAAGTGAACGAAGTTGCATTCCTCCCAGGCTTTGCTTCGGAAGGCCCATTTGTCCTCATCGTAGAAAGATCCGTGCTTGTCACATTCATACACATCTCTTTCTGGGCTTCTGGTTAGTTCACTACCGCAAGTGATGCAATATTCGAATGGTAACACGGGCGGGAGCTGGTGAAAGTCTCCGGTAACAACTATCTGAACACCTCCAAAAGCCTTGCCAGGGTCACCGGCCGCCTTCATAATCCCGTTGAGCCGTTCGAAGTGGAAGTTGTCGATCATGCTCACTTCGTCAATAACAAGGATATCGGTGCGGCTGAGACGCTTGCGAACGTATTTGTTGTTATTGGCTTCTTGCTTGAGTTCTTCTAGGCCTTTCTTGTGTGATTCCGGTATCCATCCAGCATAAGTCCAGGTTGTCGACCCTCCGATCTCCAGAGCCGCTCGACCGGTTGGGGCCAGAATATGAACAGTCTTCCCTAAAGCACGTAAGCGAGCGGTAAAAACCCTCAGGACAGTAGATTTTCCACATCCCGCTGAGCCCGTATAGAAGACGTTGCGTCCTCCTATGATGACATCGACTAGTTCAGCTTGCTCAGAACATAGAGGCGGCTCAGTTGATAAGATTGCGTCCAATACTTGAGAATCATTCAGATGCGGCGTAGGATCCATACCAGGCTCATTGTCACTACTGTGCGGGAGATTTGAGTCGGGGTGCGCAGGAATGACTTTCCCTGAGCAGTATACGTTAATAATATCATCGTCACTTTCATCTCCTTCCGACATGTGCGATGCCTCCTGCTCATCGGAGTGACTCGCATGTAACAACGAGTCATCCATTGTTAGAATGTCAATGCATTCGTCGTCCTCGTTGTTCAGCGCCATCTCCGCCATCTCCAGGGTGGTTGTGTCTTGCTACATTTCATCAATTAGCTAACAAAAAAGAAGAAGAAAATGAAATAGTGTGCCAATAGGTCCCAATATCTGCTAGTCTTATACGGACGTAATAAATAATGCATACGTACCTAGGTGTGTATATAATTTGTGTTTTGCAACACTCCAGAGCGTTTATTTTACAATTCAAACAAAATAGTAAAATTAGACAGTGGTCCGTAGATGGATTCTCTGTAGAACCTGCCGTTAAAAAAAGCTAGCAACGCGTGAGGTAAGTTGGCAGCGCATTGTCATGCCTTGTAAAAAGGTACATATCAAGTGGTCACTTGGCAACCTGTCTGCTAACTGACTAACAGTGTCCCCCAGGATAAAGGAAAACAATCAAAATAAGCCTTATTCTATATCTACGAATAAACAGCATTTACAACTAGAGCTTAATTACTAATAATGTATTGATAATTCCTTCCCGTTTAGATGAGATTATCTGCGATTTTGCGTAGTCAACACAAAGATAGGAGAAATTACCCCTGAACCCCTGAGTACACTTGTGCGCGAACCACTTAGAAAAAGTCAAACTAGCAGCAGCTGACCCTATAGCTTAGAGATCCGGGTATAACCTATAGATTTCAAGCTAGTGATGACGCGGTGTCGGTAATTGAGTATTGTCTGGGCACTCAAGAGGAATCCTGTTGAGATTTAACTATACCCAGCTCTTACGCATAGCCCGCTTGCATGTCGTGATAGTCCAACCAATTCTTCTGTCACCCATAGGACTGAAACTCGTCAATAATCCCACAGTCAGTGTTGATTAATCGTCGTCTTGTATAATAATCTACCATATAAACGGTTCCTTCTCGAGGCTGGGTGTGGTTCCGTTCCAATAGTGGTAATAATATTAATTTATCACGAGCAATCACATCCAGGAGATTACCATATTTATGGACAATGCTCATTTATTTCTTTCTCTGTTTGGGAGTGGTAGTAGGTGCCGTTACCAAACTAAATGTCGTCAAGTTATTTATGCTGTTTGGATTTGTGTTGTCAATGACGATTGGTGTCTTAAATGAATGAAGATATGCACGTCATACCCTTGAATATCCTCAACTCTGCCGTTCTTCTGTATCAAAATCCTAACGAAAATACACATGAATTCCAGTCAAGGAGGGGGTAGCCCTCAGAGTTGACTCTGCAAGTTCCTGTTCCCCTTAAGGTATGAAAGTCGAAGTTCCACCTTAACCTACCTCTATACAGACTATAGACCTGATACTCGAGAGCCTACCTCTAGGGGACCCTTTTAGGGTCCATTTATTGTAGCCCCCTCGAGTGAACTGTCACAATCCAACTCTTCAACTGACCCAAAAACGGAACCGGACTAAGTATATATCCGAATGCTACAGCTGCTCCAGCAACAACACGTTACACAGAGCATCACAGAGCAATACAGAGCATCGCAGAGCAACGCGGAAACATCTTAGGAGAGGACATCTATATAAACATGGCAGACCCCTATGTATCTAGTCATTCATTTAGCTCACCAGCTATCAATCTAAGTCTATTACTTCAACTGCATCGAACTAGTAGAGAGAGGACTCCAAGCCTCTCTTACGAACAGGCTAACCTTTGATCTGATCTCTACGAGTACTGTTAACAAACAAGGAAACCCACGAAACACCCCGTATACCTAAGTACCTAGGTATAGGTTCGTAACATGAACAAAGAATATTATACAGGCAACATTAATCAGTAAAGTTAAGATAACATGGACTTTTGGCAGAAACAAGACAGCCAGTCGTAGGATATATGCGAGAACATCCCCTTCCATTCATATACAACTATTGAAGTTCGTGGTTATTTCATTCACCTATGTACCTACCTAGGTAGTCAATAAGTGATATCTGGAAGCTACAATATCTTAGTCTTTAGTGTTTAATTGATCTTTATAAGGGCGCAACCCCTTCAATGTGAAGTGCCTAGGTACCTGGCAAGAACACACCTTTCTGAGATCCCAAACACTTTGGGTTATATAGCTAAGTTAATGATCAAGATGTCACCAACCGAGATTAGCGGCTGCTTAGGCGTGGGAGTAAAACCTAAACGGCTCACCAGTCAAAAGCGCAACCATCCCTTGACTATCGACGGTGCCATCCTGTTTTTCGCGGGCGCCAGAGGGTTTGATTACCAGCATCGCCCTCGCCCGTTTTTCTTTTTTGTAAATTTTCTTTTTACTAATTTATCATGTCTGGATACAAGGTACCTTACCTGCTCAATGCCATCAATAAAAAAGCAGCTAATAAACAATAAAAGCATCTCTGAGAAATGTGTAAACCTCCAATTCTAAGCAAATGCAGTTTTCAGCTCACTGATACAGTCGCTGACAAACTCTTGCGCCGTTGGGCTCGCCCCATCCCATTGACCAAACGGATGGCCCTGTCCCTTGTAGATCTTGAGTTTGCTAGGGGTACCAGCTGCCTCCAGTTTCTCATGGTACGCAATCCCCTCTGAGACGAGCGGGTCGATCTCAGCGCAGCGAATGATAGCTGGCGCCAAGTTCCCATGCGAAGTCGCGACAATAGGAGAAGCGCGGAAGTCATTGGCGTTTTCTACGCGGCGTTCGTCCGTTCCCAACCATAGATTATAGAACCAGATGAGGCGGTTGAGAGGTAGCATGGGTGCGAACTCACAGTCGATGTAACTCTGATACGGTGTCTTCGCAGGGTCGCATGAGCCCTCCTTCGGTACATATCTCGCGTCGACTACCGGCACGATCAGTAGCTGCGCGGCAAGATGCGGTGCAGTCGGATCGTCACGAGCTAGCAATGCAAGGACCGCGGCGATGCATGCTCCGGCAGAAAGGCCGCTGACTCCTACGCGCGAAGGGTCTATCTTCAACGTCTCTGCGCTTTTGAATGTCCACTTCAGCGCCTCCCAACTGTCAGTGACGGAGATCGGATGTGGATATTCTGGAGCAAGTCGATAATCGACGTTGACTATGATGCAACCGACTCTCTGGCAAAGGCTTCGGCACAGAGACACGTCTGATTCTAGACCTCCAATCACAAAACCTCCCCCATGGTAGTTTACCAGTGCCGGCAGCAAGCCCTCTCGTTCGAGACCCCCACTGGCAATCGCTTCTGGTGTAGGTACGTACACCTGTATAGCTATCTCGCCGGCAGGATTGGAGACGGGGATTTTGTAAACGGTATTGCTGGCTACATCTAGCAACTCTCCGCTGACCTCGGAGGTCGGGAAGGTGTACTTGGGTCTGTCTTTATTGTAAACCTCGTACGGGACCTGGTCTGCTCGGAGTCGAGATGCTATGAACTCACTTGTGAGCGGCTAAAAACAGACAACGGAAGCAGCTCGAGACGAGTAATACCTTGGTAGCGATTGTAGATCTCGGCAAAGACCGGATCGATCTTCTCGATTATCGAGGGATGTAACGGATTCACGGGAGATGAAACGTCGTTGGAACCCATGACTGGTGCAATATGCAGGTTTATTGAGGATGTCAACTTGGACGAATTGTGCTGCCGCCACTTATACCCTTGATATAGGAGACAATGATGATATATTGGTAGAATTGCCAGGAATAGCTCGAAGTGTTACTGTGAACTTGACAAATGGCGAAGTGGTTTATAAATTACCAATAAGGTTTCCCCTGAAGTTCCGTAACGGTCAGGTGAAGGGATTATGTCAAGTCACCGGCACATCCCAAGGTTTTAGTCAAGTCATAGTATCTCACGTATTGAAGGTCTCCAATATCCCCCATTCCTGGTTTTACGCCTAACCTCCACATGTTATAGTCGTGGGGGTCAAGGTAGGAGCCCGATGCGGGAAGACAGGAAGTGCAGGGAGCCAAGACATAGTGGTTTATAGTCGTACCGAGACCGCAATGACGATTATCTATCGGCTTATCCGACGAGTTTATTCCCGTATTAAAACGAAGTGTGGGGAAGAAGGATTTCTATTATCTCTAAGAGGACTATCCTACTAACCCAACCTGGCCCTTAGAGATGACTGATTAGTCACATGTTATACTAATATTACCAGGTATATTGGAGAGAATTTCGTAAATAACACTAATTTGATTGACTTAGTTGTTCCGGTTGCTTGTAAGATATCAGAATCTGAAGATTTCTTGAAGGATTATCAATATTATAGAGGCCAGATTCAACTTGGGTATGTGGTTTCATTGCTACTTGTACCGAACATAGCTTGAAATTCACTGCACATAATTCATTAATTATTCATGTGTTCTCCCTTCAGAGTCTCTTCCCATATTGTACCATAGAGCCAAATGATTTTAGAAGCTATACCAATATCCATACATCAAGGTAATATCACAAGATGACTACAGATAATATTCCTGAGGTGGACTGTATTGTCTGAATCAACTCGCTAAAGTGTTCGCTTGTTGTCAACATAAAGTATCTCTACTCATGATAAATACTATTACAAAGTCTTTATTAAATAGGTTAGGTGAGTCTTGGTTTATTCTAACCAACGACCTTGAAAATCTGGTCGCCCAAAACTCAGGTCCAGCGTAACTATAAGGCCAATATGGAATAATTGGTGTGTTCTCTTGGAGTACTGTAAGTACCTAGACTCTCAGGTTTGAGAAGGTGGATGTAATGAAGAGGGAAACCCTGATACAATTTCCTGTAAGCCAATTATAGTGATATTTAAAGGGGCTAGGTGAGCTAACCGTGACCAAGATTTACTGGTCACACAAAGATTAAACTGATCCGCTAAAGGGCCCCTTTAGTTAAATCTGGTTATCTTGCCAGTGATAAAATCGATCAAGCCCGCCCCTATCATGGATGTCGACTATAAAAGAGCCCCTTTCACATATGTATTCGACGGGATTATTGACTTGGTTCAAGGGGTACCTTACCTCCTACGTTAATAATATGTTTATCTACTGCGTATATTATCTAGTGTGCTCTTCTCCGTAACTAGTTACATATTCTATAAGTACACCAGGAGATATGAGTCGGTTCTTGTAGTACATATATCACACTTGTTGGGATATTCGTCATCAGAGGTTCGAACATTAGATACAACCGAGTTAGAAACTGAAAGTGAACAGATATACTAGCCTGGGTCAAGCAGGGGTTAATGAACTTTGGCATAATAAAAATATATGGGCCATTGGCTGGATATATTAAATTTTTGATATTGAATCTATTACTGACCTGACCTACGACTCTGATCAAGTTGGCTATAGATCTTGAGGGCTATAATACTTGCAATTTAGAAAATGATAAATATATCATCACACCATCTCTGCTTGATTATGACGATTCTGTTTACGTCCGGAGGACGTAAATACTATCTAGGTAGTAACTACATAGATAGTATCTACGCAGCTTGAAGTAAGCCGGAGTTCCATTCACGACTTTCGACAATAATGATACTGCCGATAACTTGGGCAACCCGCCAGTTTATCACATTGCTGCAGCATTTCCAAATGGCCTATAATCTTGAATGCTAACTTGAGACACAATAATTATCGGAAGGGAGGATGTTTCGACTTAAGGATGGACCCTCAATGCTCATAGGCGCCTAATCTATGAATGAATGCATGTTGGCTGCAATATTTGCGTGCGTAATGGCTTTTCAACCAGCCGCGTGTCCTTTGGCAAGAACCGGATTTGCTTTGTAACCGCGTGGGTTGTTTGCTCATTCAAGCCGAATAAAGGCCTCTGGGTATTGCAGACACTAGGCGACTCAGAAACCCGACGAAAGAATAAGAAGCGAAGGGGAAGCGGAGGCGGGCATTCAATCATGCGTATCTAATGTAAGCGGGGATTTGGTGGTTTAAATTTGCAGCGCGAGTTGGAGATTCTTCAAGGAATTAGTTAGAAGTAATCCGGGGGGGGGGCTTGTGATCCAGTGCTCGTGATGGGGAGAAGAACGTATGTATGTACTGTAACTTGGGAAAGATTTACTTCTTAAGCTCGCGAAAATTGTTGCACAGTTGGATTCCACGCCGGATTACTGCCTACATAGGCGATTATTCATTGGTTTAATCAAAGGAAGCATACCACCACGTTTGCGGCATTGTATTGTATGGGGTCCATCTTCCGACGGTCTCGGTGTCCGACCAAATACCTACCTATGCTTCTCACTAAGAACTTTCGCGAGACGCACCGGGTAGAAGTGACGCTATTCATTAAAAAGATTAAAACAAAGATAGATAAGTAAAGCATCTGGTAAAAGTAGTGCGCCGAATGGGAAAGCTGCGAGTAATGTATTCGTAATACATTTCGAAACAGCTGGCTCATCGGGATCGTAGACTATCAACTTGGCGAACCAGTCCGGTGTCATCCTTCCACGGAGCATAAATAAACGAAAAGCACCATGACTTTCGATCACCAGCCCTAATTACTTGGTTGGGCTCCTTTTCCGCATGACAGGAGGAGGGCAAACGGTGTCCAAACGGTGTCAGCCGGTGATGCAGAAAAGTATCACTCTATTAGGCTCGTTCGTATGGAGGAGGGGGGGCTGAGTAGGTACGCATTCCTCCTTTTTTTGGTGCGATGGGCACTTGGGAATTAAGGGATGGATGTGTTATTGTTTAAAATCCCAGCCAAGCAGCCCAAGGTGTCGCGGGGGTGTTTAAACATTTTAGCTCCTCAGTTACCTGAATAGGTGATATCCATTCTATTCACTCATCCCATTATAGTTGACCTAGGTAGATTCGGTAGAGTTTAAAAATCGGTGATAATTCCCATATTATTAGTTTTTCGTCAAAGGAAAAGAACGGATGGATGCCCAAGTGGTCAAGAAAAGTAAAAAGTTGTCTAGACGCATTGGGAAAAGCTTCAAAATCTCTAGGTAAATACTAAATACTAAATACATGTATCGAAGTACCCAGGAGCCCGGCTACAGGATGGGCCCTTTTTTATAAATCTTCCAAGCTAGTATAGAAATGGATTAGCTTGGGTACTTTAGTTTGGCGGAAGGAGGATAGAAAAGAAAAAAAAGCATGAAACACGTGACATTCATAGGTGGTTCGTGCACCACCAACACTAAGCTGGATTCTTCGCGACGAGCTGGATGTTGAGCCTTGAACGGGGAACAGAAAGAGTGAGAGAGCTGGGAAGCCGTTTTAAAAAAGATTGTACAGTTTTACCTAGCTGCCCCAAAAACTTATTACCACCAACGAGCACAATGGCTGCCCCCGTAATTCATAATTTGACCCTGCCATCATCGCACCCTCATCTTTGTTTTCCCATTCCCATCCCATGATGATTTAATCCAATGCGAAATCATCACCATCAACACCAATATCATCGTCGTCGTTTTTTCCCAAAAAAGGCTGGACATGGGCTTGTGCTAGTCACGAATCACCAAATCACCACATCACCACCACCTCACCGGGGAACGCAGGGCAGGGCAGCGAAGAGCAGGGCAGGGCAGCGCAAAGCAACGCATCGCAAACGCAACGCACTACCCAACTAAGCCTATCGCCGAAAGGGCAAGGCAACATCCAATTTGGCACGACGCCTCTTAGGACAAGAGTTGCTGCTTTGGGGGTCGGATCTCGGTGGATCACTTTCTTCACACTTTGCCAGGTTGATGACTTGACCCAACCTAAACTAAATACAAAGTGCACCATCCCACCAAGAAGGTTTTTTTATTTCCCCCAGAAAGATCTCACAATCTTACACTTTTAACCAACTTTCCACTTCCTTCCATTTACCTCACAATCACCATCACCATCGCCATCATCATCATCACTAACACCACCATTAATATCATCACCAAACACCATCACCACCATCTACCCAACATTCAACATCGACATTTGACCATCGCGACTTGTTTCAACGAAACCTTCATCCAATTCTCATCATCATCACCATGGGTACCCCAAGCAAGGCATCCTCCTCTAGCAAGGAGAAGGACCGGCGAAAATCCGCTAGTAAGAATTCAGCACTCGTTACTCTGCGCGTCACATCCCTCAATCTACGAAAAATCCTCGACCCATCGTCCATTAAGGAAGAGTCACCCGTAAAGGAGTCCGACACTACTTCAACTACGCTTCCTAGCGACCCACCCCCGGTCGCGTCAAACGGCGACAACGTCTCCGCGTCGAGTCCTGGTACGCCAGCCACTGCTGGAACGCCATCGCAAGTACCAATGGGACCGCCTACTGAGGCACCCAAGAAGAAGGGCGTCAAGAGAAGCTCTACTGCTGCAAATGGATCTGACCCCTTGTCGAAGGCTAAAGGCAAGCCCGGTCCCAAGAAGAAGCCTAGACTGTAAGTAGACTATTTCATCGATATTAACCTCTTTTGTTTAACTACCCAATTGCCTTTCCCACCACGCCGATGTCATCCAACTTCCACATACTGCATTGATCGATTTTCTGCTCATCTACTAACTATTCCTACCAGAGAGGATGGAACTATTGATACCACCGGGCGAGCCAATGGGGGTGCTTACCACAAACTTGGACCGAAGGCAAACCAGGGCGCTATCAATGCTGGACTTCGCGCCCTCGATCGATCAGGGACACCTTGCCGAAAGTGGGATAGAGGAGGCTTCAGGGTCAAGAGCTTCACTGGTGTGGTCTGGGAGATTCCTCGCTGGACCGCACCACCCAAGCCTAAACCCCAAGTCACCCCAGAGGAGTCTGCTGCTACCTCCGCCGAGAGTAGCAATAAAGAGAACAAGGACGGCAGCCAGATGAAGAGCGAGAAAAGCAACAGTCATGCCGATGGCGAACAGCAAAGCGTTCCCCCGAGCGTCCCTCCGAGCGTCAATGCTAGCTCCCCGGCTCCCATGCCTGCTGTTGCGGTATCTTAAGCAAACCCTTAGCGAACATTACATTCTTACGACCTTATTAGAGGTCTTCTGCGTTTGATAGAGATTTACGGTGCCAGGTCGAGAAAATAAAAGCACGGCGTTTAGGGCTCTAATTATGGTATGAGCTGAGAGTCGATCATGGGGCACACTGCTATTGCTATTACTAAGAGCTGACGAGGCATTCGCCTCGGAAGTCACGAGGCAATTTTGGGATTTAGAGGATAATTTCAGTCTTGCTTCATCATTTGGCGTCAGGGGTACATGGGGAAGAAGGACTGTACATTATACATTGCATGCTGGCGTAACGATAAAATAATGGATGGTATGGATCGTGAAGCGAACACATACGGGTGTGCTTGTTCCCTAGGGACTCAATTATACTTACTTTTGACTCCTATGCTGCGTTTCCATTGTCCTGATGTGCTACAGAGCGGGTTATTCACGGCTCACTCCATGAACCCCTTTTCATAATACACTTCAAGGGTTTATTTGACTCAAAGTGACGCTGCCGGGTGTTATACTATTTACACATGGTCTGAATCATCGTTAAACGTGGTGTGATATCTTAGACCTATGCTCGATATGCCACTACCTCGGGAAATAGATCTGGTCTACATAATGCATTACACGCCTATTTATTGTGAAATTCTATACAAGCCAAAATAAGGCGTCCATCTAGGTAACAGATATATGTCGGAAATCTCAACGATATCTGGGTTCATTGCACATTACATAAGTATCTCGTCTATATTTTGAAAGATAGGTAGGGAATAAAATAAACCTCGTGTGTCTTGAAGATTCCTCGCCCAGTGGAAATCTGGTATGTTAGGGAATTATGTGTTTAGATAGTTGCCCCTTTAAAATGCAGACCCGGGTTTATCCGCCAAGTTACAAATATGTAACAACGCAGGCTTATTAAATTGGCCCCTCGTTGTCAACTAGAAATGGATATAATCCGCGCAAAAAGATGCAATGTGAGGCGATCTTTGCATCATTCAGTCTTGATACTTTTACATAGCACTGTGAATAGTGTTGCAGCGTTCTCATCGGTAACAATATTAGTAGTGAAGAGAAAGAACTTTACATACCTACATTAATACATATGCACATACCTCAATCTACTCAATACATACATACATATACATGTACCTAAAAGGATTGAGCATCAAAAACACGCGATTACAGGTACGTACTCATAGTTACGACACGGAAGTAAATTCAGATTAACTCCAGAGTTTACCTAGCGTAAATACTACATACCTCCCTGGCACTCCCTAGCATAAGGTACATATGTACCTATGACATTGAACCTTACGAAACCGGTAGGTACCTAGTGATGCTGTAGCACCTGTGCACCTGGGCACCTTCCCGCGGACTATCGATTAGAGTATTCGATAGGTGAAAGTGGAACCTAACCTTGGGAAGTGCCTCCACTAAATTAACTACGTACGATACATTATCGGGTCAAGTCTGGGAAGCAACAGCCTCCGTGACCTCGTGATTGCCCGATACCTAACATACTGTACCTTTGATACTTCTCCGCAACAACAAATCATCTTTCGCTTTACAACTCAACAACATTGATGCCCATTTCACTTTTCGCTTTTCACTTTTCACATACTCACGGATATTTGGGAGTTCTTCTGCGAAGCTTCTCCGACGACAATCCTGTCCGAATTAACAAATTCTGTACATGACATCTACCTTAAATAAAGTATTTCATAACCAGTACTGTACTTCTACAAGTAGATCGGAGCATCTTGTCCCTCGTCCCTCGTCCATCCTCCATCCTCCATAGTCCCTCGATTCGAACCATCGTTCGCAAAACTTTATCCGCACTATAATAAACTATTGTTTTCTTAACGCCACGGCTTATACTTCCGCGCCTCTTCCGTTAGCCCTGCATCATTAAGTTGGTGCTTCTTGGGCAACAAAGTGTACTCGGCGTGTTCCTGGTCTTCCTCTGTCCCGTTGCAGTACGGCTAAGATTTCGAGGTCGACTATGGCAAATCCTTTTCAACAGGACCCCTCTGGCTTCAACCCAGACGTCACAAACGCAAACTTTCTTCCACGATTTAGAAATTCCTCATATGCTGGCGTCATACCTGGGTCTAGTGCAGGCTTCGCGCTTACGTCGCATTCGCTCCTCAACCGACTCTCGCAGCTACATAACCCCCCGTACGAATCCGCTTCCGACCTCTACGCTGCGAATCCTTCCTCACAACGGCATGGAAACAATTCCGACACGGATATGAACAATAGTGGTTCGGATGGAGGAGCTCCTACTGTGCAAACCCGTGCCCCGCAATTACCACCATTTTCAAGAGCTTTCGAGATGTTTATGCCACAAGAAGCTTCGGAAAACGTCTGGGCGAACGTTTACAAGAAGGACAACTTCTTCACGCCTTCCTACCTTAGAGATTTAAGCTACATGCAAAAATTGGAAGAGGCACACAAGGCGAAGCGAGCACAAAAGGAGACCCAGCAGCAATCGACAAGTACTTTACCGGCGGGCATAACGACGACGGGTTCCCTGACAAATAAAACACCGGCAACTCATCTAGGGATGACATACGATTTGATCGAGCGGGCGCCTGCTGTTGAGGACGATATTCCAGTACCTCCTTTACCCAGCAAATGGAATAAGGATGATAAGCATGGTGCGTTGGAGGTCCTAGCCGATGGCCAGGAAGTCAGATACGCTGCGAGCCGTGGTTCCAGAGAGCAAGATCATGAGTCATGCGCGATCCGGGCAGATCACCCAATGCCGTGGCAAGCTGGCATATACTACTTCGAGGTCACCCTTCTGTCCAGGAGACGAGATGAGTACGTGGCAGGTGGCCTTCATTCTTCATTTGCAAGACAACCTAACCGTCTGAGATATAGGACTACGGTATGTATCGGCTTTACTACCAAGAACGTTCCCTTGGTGCGTCCACCAGGCCATGAGCCCGAGTCATGGGGCTACCACGGCGACGACGGCGACATCTACTCCGGACATAATGTTGGTAAGCCGTACGAAGGTTCGAGTTTCGGTCCGCAGGACACCATCGGATGTGGAGTCAACTTTCGAACTCGCGAGGCTTTTTTTACAAAGAATGGGCAAGACTATAGTATGTGCTGTTGAACTGCGCAGGCGTGAGCTGCAACGCACGACTCGGCTCTTTTACTAATTTTGTGTATAGAAACCGCGTTTCGAGATATAACGGGAGACCTTTATCCAACAGTCGGTATGAAGAAGGCAGGCGAGCATATTCGTGTTAACTTCGGCCAAAAAGGGTTTGTCTTTGACATAGATGCTATGGTGAAGGTAATCCCTACCACCAAACTAAGGCGGAATTCACCCTAGGATGCCACAATGAGCACAGCTAACATTTATCGCTATATAGAGGGAGCAAGCAAAAATAACGGCAGCAATCAACCAGTCAAGGTAAGTAGATCACTTACCCGGTATCATAACTTTTAAAAACTTACTCTCGGAATCTAGGATCGAGAAACTAGTATCACCTCCCATGGGCGAGACTGAGTTAATCCAGCAACTTGTAAGCCAGTAGACGTTTCGTTGAGAACTCGTCCCAACTAACCGAGCTATCTTAGGTCCTACAATTCTTACAGCATGATGGATATGTCGAGACAGCTCGGGCATTTGCTGAGGAGATCCATGCAGAGAAACAAGTTCTGCAAATTGATCAACGGACACCTGTTCAAGGCATCAACATTAAAGATGATGAAGATGCTCACTGCAGGCAGCGTATGTGTAAATTATATCTCTCGTTATCTCTATACTAACCCAAACTAGGTATCAGAAGAGCTGTTCTCGAGGGTGATATGGAAAAGGCTATTAAGTATACCAAAGCCTACTACCCGCAAGTATTAGCCGAGAACTACGATGTATATTTCAAGTTAAAGTGTCGAACCTTTATTGAAATGGTGCGGAATTCCGTCGAGCTCAATGCTCCGGTTGCCAAGAAAAGCAACGGTCACTCATTCGACGACATACCTAACAAGATGGACGTTGATGAAAACGGCTTTTCGGACCAGATGGAGGAAGATGGCCAAGAGTCTCAAATAGCCCAGGAGAATCTGCTTACAAGAACCATCGAGTACGGACAGTCTCTAGATCGTGAGTTCAGGGATGATTCAAGACCAGAAATTACGAAGGCACTCGACGAGGTATTCTCGCTTCTAGCCTACCAAAACCCGCTGCAGGTCAAAGACGTCGCGCCCCTACTCGATCGTAAAGGCAGGGTAGCTGTAGCCGAAGAGCTTAACTCAGCAATACTATGTGAGTCTAACCCGGTTTTCCCCTCAAGAGGCTAAAGCTAGACATAACTAACTAGTCGGTATAGCGTCTCTAGGCAAGTCTTCGAGGTCAGCGTTGGAAAATGTCTACGGACAAACGAGCGTACTGTTGGACTACCTTCGTGAGAATGGCGGCCCTGGGTCGCTCATCACTATCCAGTCTATCATAGACGGGATACCGAAGTCGCAACCTTTCTAGTCAGCAGCGTGGCAACCCCGCATCAGTCACAGTCCGAGCACAATGGCTCGTGAAGTTATTGAAGCCTGTGTTCAGAGCTAAGGGCGCCACAAACTCGGTCTTCGCAACCATTCGGCTCATAATTCATGTAACGGCGTTAATAGTGGAGTTTCTCAGCCTTCGATTCTTGTTTTTCGGGCCACTTTTCTAAGCCGGACGTTGTCCCTTCATCGTTGAGACTCGAAGCCGGGGATTGTCGTATACCTCACTAGGGATCGTTGTTCCCGCATGTTTCTTGTCAAGAATCCGGTGAAGGACATGGGTCGGAAGAACCCCCTACGGAGGGTCATTCATTCATGTGATCCTCGAAATTTCCCCCTTGACGGAAATAAACACCGGCGAAATACCTTGCTTACCCCTAGGTGATCTTAGACTGGATTGGCGATGGCGATACGGGCATGGTCGGTAGGGAGGTTTGCTGCGTTTAGTTCTCTTTCTACGGGAGGTTCCCTTATTTTTATGTAGCTATTACGCAAGTTTGTCATTTTCTCCCCTCTCCACCATCTCCCCGACATCCTATCCCGCCACGGGGGATTCCGGCCAAAAGCATACGCCGAGATTTCCTCGTAACGATTAGGCGCACGCGCATCCCCCCTCTATGAATAAGCAGCGGAAGCGGGTTAGATAAGATTCGGATCGGATCCAGAAACGTCTCTAGGAGTCATGGAAATCTAGGCTTTTTGGCCTCGTTCCCGTTGTGGAATGAGTCTACGTTCAAGTCGAGGTTGAAGTAGATGGATTTGTTGTGTGGTTTGCTGGAAACCAAACTTGTTGCTGGATGTTGTACAAATGTCATAGTAAACACTACCCGTGTTGTCCATAGGCCAATAGACTTCTTTGTAACGTCAATGGCGTCGGCGATGGAGAGGAGGCGTGGGCTTTGCTACTTAGGTAATTGAAGTACTGCGCTCTATTGTGTGTTCACGAGTAGTATGAAGATTAAACACATGGTCATGTCACAGGTGAAAGATTGAAGTGGATAGGCGTATTCAACGAATAGGGGACCGGCAGGTGAGATTGAACTGTTTCTTGGAATTCATTATCCTCCACTATCCCAGGTATGATTCGTAACAACCCACCTCCTCGATAGTCTAACACTCAAATCATCTTGAATGTCTACCACATGAGATATTACAACTCAGAACTCGGTTCTATATATATATGCAAGTGTATAGAAGAGGAAGGGCAGAGGTACCACCATAATGAATCAATCGAGATCTACTACGATAAATCTTACTGGCCCCCAAACCTACATCTCCGGTAGAATAGGAGGATAAAAGGACCTATGTCGTAAGGCCTTTTTTGGCGAGGTAGTTGAAGTAGAATTTCTGTGCGCGTCTTTTGAGCGTCGACGAATATCCTTTATGGTACTGTCCAGGTACCACGCCGGCCTTACGACATAGGTCTGACCCTTCTCTCCAATGCGCCATGCTTCATTTTTTCCCCCTTTTCCATCTTCTGTGAGACTCGCCCTCGTAAAAAAACAAGTGGTGATTGAAAGCCTGGTAGGAGTTCCCCGATTTATACCGATAACGGGGGTTTCCTCGCTGGGATTGATAGTTTATCGGCCCCGGCTGCTTTGCAGCCGGGGACAAAGCGCGGGTGTCGTAGTGTGGAGGGGGGGGGAGAGTAATACGCCTAACGTCATCATGCCATCCGTATGACCCCGAAAAAAAATATGACAAAAGCCGAATTCGTAAAACTTGCACAAAGAGTAATGATGATGCGCCGGTTCACTCATTATGCGGAGGTCCCCACCTAGCGCAAATATTAAGCCTACCGGGGATCCAAAACAATGCCCCATGGGGAAGGAAAAAGGATGTCAAGATATTGCAGCGGTAATGTAGGCCTCGTCAATTTCGTAGGGCGCATTGCACAAGGAGAGGGGTGAGGGGAGAGTGAGGTGAATCGGAGTAGACATTACGAGATCACTATGCTGTCGAGATCTCTCATCAACACTGCCATCTGAGCTCGTTTCGCAGCTTCCGCCACAAGGTTGAGGTCTCGGATGAAGGTATCGGTGCTTGGTGTTTTCTGTACTGCTGGCGCGGGGGGCGCAAACCCTTGAGTCGTTGTGGTTGTTGTCGTCGTAGATGGGAGTTGGCGTTGGGCCATACTGGATGAGGTAGCGGGAGCGTCCATGTTGTTCGTGCAGAGTAGCGTCAACGGATGATGCACGAAATTTGACTCCTCGTCAGTGGGAGTGTGGATATATGTATGTATAGGAAGATGGATAAGCGCTGGTTGGCAAATTTGTTGTTTCGAGAACCCTGAGTAGGAGGATCTGCGACTCGGAGGAATGATTTGGTTTGGTTTGGTTTGCGAGGCAAACACAAGGCTGGCGCGTATTTATGATCCTTCGGCAACCCGCAGATATGCGGAGAAATGTGTACAAAGATCGTGCGCTGCTTGATCTTTCCTTCCTGTAGTTGACAGTGAGGCACAATATGGTGCGATGTCGTACGACAGATGGATATCTTGTTGGGGTATAGAAAGGTTTTTTAGTTGCAGAAGGCGACGAAAAGGTGTTGAAAATGTTTGATAGCGAACTTCTCTTGCAGATTTGAAAATGTGCGAAAGAAAGGATGAATGAGAGGTTTTCGTGGGTTGACGGCAAATAGGACTTATTAAAGTCTACTTGGGTAGTGATACACCAATGCTGTCGATCAAGATGTGACGCAAGTTTAGCTTAGGCGGTGACGAAATGTGAAATGTGCAGAAATGAAGAACCTGTCAGGTATCACAATTCCCTTTTGCGGATATGTGAGGTGTAAGAAAAGGTTGGGATGAGCTGGATGTGCTGGATGTGTTAGTTCGAAGAGAAGAAGTTGGGTGATGATTTGTTTCCTTTTTCTTTCTTTTGATCTTAGTTCATGTATAAAGTAAGAAGAAAACCTTAGTCTAAAAGAGTATCTATCCGAGGTATTTACTACCTAGGTCAAGTAGGTAATGGAAATAAGTATTGAGGTATCAACCGTATCGTGATCAGTTGCTTTTTGTCGCCTGATAACAATAAAAAGGGTGGAGGGTTGTTACCTACCTACTGTAGGTATTGACCCCCAACAGCCCCAATTCCGAAGTCAATAGATTTAAAGACCAGGGTCCCTTAACCAACCCTTAATCTTTCAGGTGGAGTGGGTTATAATATTATCGACTAGGCTAGATCTAGGTAAACTTGTTAATATTCAGTACATTATGATCTATCAACCCATTCAATATAAATAATAATCATCAAGAGGGAGCTGCATATAGGGTCCAATACATAGTACCAGCAGTCAGGCGAAATCCGAACTTCACATGTGTATCTAGATGGGAAGTAGGGGGGTAAGGTAGTAAGCTATGCAGAAATCCCGACAAGGTATTCCGTGACTCGGTAACCGTTGTGACTCGGTGGAGATATTAAAGCCGACGATACCACATCGGCCAAACTAGTGACTTACGAATCGTAGGCATAGAGTATTCCAAGTAAAATCAATGCACTAGATAGTAAGATCGTGGCCGGGAAAACGATGTGCCTCAATGATGATTATAGTCAAGTTTGAGGTAAAGGTTAAGTGAGAGAATGAGAAAAGAAGGGAAAGACAAGAGATGACCCACTACCTGGTCAGACCGTACAATGATTACCTTTCGTCGCGATTGCCATCATCTACATGTACCTATTGTGATACCAACTAGGATTGGATCGTTACTACTAAATATATGAGATATTCACTCTGTGTGAGACAGTTACTACCTACATACTTCTTAACTATTAAATACTTGCCTGGGTTGGTACGATGCGTCATGTACGTAACCTTACCCTTAGGTACATCTTGAATGATATGTAAGTAATCGTCCCGGATTTTATATATTACCTGCCTAATATAATATCTACAGCTGGGCATCATTCAGTCGGTGAGCCAACTGCCAACAAAATATCCCGCGCTACAGGTGAACATTCTCCCATCAAGCATCGTAGCATGCTTACCACGCGGCCAGACAGATCGCGAATGCAACCCCGACAATGGAACATATTCAGGTCCCAAGCTTCGATCCCCCTCATTGATCTCAGATCCCTTTAGGGGAAGTCTACATCATCGTACATCTCAATTTTATTTAGCAGCTGAGTCTTTCTTCGTCGATCTGGTCGACTCTATCCAAAAACAGCAAAAGGCCATCTGCTGCTTACTTCCGCTCGAATAAGGGTTACGATTTCTTCCGTAGCTGAGCAGACACGAAGATCTGATAGGAATGTTGAGAATATAACCGCCGCTCTCAACTACCTTAGATCTATTAGTGTCATCGGTAGTCTCATGAAGTCGGATGGACGGCTCGAGCACCGATGAAGACATTACGATGATGCGACTTAATACCATTCGCGTTCTAGTCCATTACTATCGCATCCTCGGCTCTATCAAAGATAGCTTCCGCTGAAGAAAAAGGAGGGAGTCGGACTGTTCTAGTTCTCGTATATACCACGTATTTTTCTTGGCAATGAGACAATGGGCCTTTACGCGGGCGTTCTCGAAGACTTAAGGAAGAGCTTTCGAAGCTCACCAGATGTCGCATCATGCATTATCAAGGTATCAATCCCAATTGGATCAACAGCTCTTTATATGGAATGATATGGAACGAGTTGATGCCCGAGTCTGGTAACTGGACATTGAAAAAATAAAAAGGGTAGACGACGGCGGTTTTACGATTTTTACGTAGACTCTTCGGTACGTGTTCTTTACTCCACCTTTTAAACAGATTTGCGCAAGCAAGGAGAACCTGGAAACCCCCAAAAATATTGGGCCCCCACGTATTGAAGTAAAATCAATAGAATTCACCCCGCAATGTGCCCCAGACTTTTAGAAGTTTGACCATGTCAGAATTGGCTTGTGATCTGCATTCATGCCCTTCTCACTTGCTTCCATGTTGAATCCTCCTGCCCATTATGTGCATCCCGAATTTCGTGCCTGAAATCGATAAATTTGGTTTAGACGATAGATGTCGTACTTCCAAGGTACCGTATGCGCTCGATGATGCTATCTAACGCACCATTTCAAATTTTCATCCATCTATGGGTTGTTATCGGAACATCGTACCTCGGAATGTAGGTACATACTTGCATACGTGAGCATGATGAAGACCTGAAAACGGTTTGTAAAACTCCACAAAATGCCCGAAGCTAGCGGAATCTAGCGAGTTTAGCTTCAGGTAACGCGAATTTGTCGGGAACTCGCTAAATCTTCGGATATTCTGCCAAGCCAAGTCAAATTATCTATCAAATGCCTAATCATATCTAATCTATCTTATCGATAAAGGCGCAACAGCTGCCAGGCCACGACTTTTAGGTACCTACAGCTACAATTACGAAATAGAACTTTCAACTTTCAACGTTCAACAACTTTGAAGCAACAGAGCCCTACATATATACCAATTCACGAATGTGAATAGGAATAAGCTTTGGTAGAATATTCTACATCGTTCTTTAATCTCTTGGCTCCATGTGTTCTCAATAAGCTCGTGCATGACAAAAGGGCGGGGCAAAAACCAAAAGTTTTCATCATGCCTTCAGATATACCCAATGCGACAACGAAGCCGAGACAGCAAAACACTTCTAAATATTCCAGCTGGTTAACTATACCAAAACCTTTAGCTATACTGTTCAGGAAATTCCCACTCTTGACGTACCCTCCTAACGAACTCCCTGCTCGCTCACCCAATGTTCGAGATGTGGCGACTTTATACGTTTTCATATCAGACCAGGATGCCTTGAACGGCTTGCCAAGCTTCAACCCATCCTGTCTAAAATGGCAAGTAGGTTACAAGCATGATACATATATCAAGCCCTTCGGTCCAGATCGCTAATTATCAGCATAGGCCTTTCTTAAGATAGCAGGAATCGATTTTCGAGTGGTCCCCTCAACTAACCATGCCTCTCCCACCGGCGCCTTGCCATTCCTCATCCCCCCATCGAGCCCCCGCAGCCCCACCCCACCTGCGCCCATACCTTCAAGCAAACTCGAGCAGTACGCGGCGGAAGAGGGCACGGTCGAAACCCGCGACGTCCTGAGCCTGAAGCTGGAAGCCTACGAGTCGCTCCTGGACTACCGAATACGGAACGCCTGGCTCTACTCACTGTACATATCCCGATCGAACTCCACGCTCCTCTCGCAGCTGTACGTGGAGCCGGCGTCTTCGTCGCAGGTCGTGAGGACGACGGTACTGTACCAGCTCCGCCAAGCGGCCGAGGCGGAGATCCTCAGCTCCATAGGCGCCCCGGCCGTGCACGCGAGGGCGCTGTATAAAGGGGCGGGGGAGGCCTTCGGGGCGCTGTCGACGGCGCTAGGCTCCGATGTGTGGTTCTTCGGGGCGTCGCAGCCCGGTCTGTTCGATGCGAGCGTGTTTGCGTATACCCACCTGCTGCTCGATCAACGACTGGCGTGGGTAGACCGGACCCTGACGGAGATGGTGGAGGGGTTCCCGAATCTCATCGAGCATCGGGACAGGATACTGTGGAAGTTTTAAGGGGCTGACGGGGCATTGGCTAGGGGGCGGACGGAAAGGCTTTAACGGCAGGTCAGGTGAGTCGGGCTCATACGTGTAGGTTTACGTGGTGGGCGTGTGAAATAAAATATACCCCTCTTGATTATGGAAGTCGAGTTGTACAGTGTTCGGGCATTGCAAGTAAGAGAGCAACTTGTAAGAAAGCACTTTCATATGGAATACGAAAGTTTCGTAAGTCGTTGGCATTCTTGCGTAGGAAGTTTAGGTTTACCTGCATCGGCCATGCTCGTAGTTCAACTAGCAAGGAATATAACAGTAAAGTCTGGAAGACGTATAGTTGTCCGCCATGAACTAGTATGTAAGATACACATGAGATGAAGAATGATATCGCATCACTAGCAGCCGTAGAGTATAGTTAGGTGCGTAGTAACTTATACAAAATCATTTACATCCATCTCATAGTCGTCTAATAAAATTCAAAACAATTAGCTTGAATGTTAATGTTGAATGATTGCATACTTGTAGCCTTTGCGCGAAGATTAGGGGTCCTTTTTCATGTTTTAGTCAAAGATTTAATCCGAAGCAAATTCCGTGCTAATGTTCTAATAATCATTCTTCTAAAGGAAACTGGGAGATTACACAGAGTTTTAGTTTATGTAAAGTCTTCCATTCTGTCTCTACCTCCTATTGCAATCCTAAGCTTGGTTAGACACATAAGCGCGTTCTCTTGTCTCCTTTTCGAGGTTAAACTTTCCGGGTGAACTACCAATACCAGCAGTACACTTAGAGGTCGCATTATTCATGTTAATAATGATTGGTAAGTGTTTGCCGAAGGTGCTGTTCCGGGTTTGGTTGTACAATAATTCAATCTTCCTTCATGATCCATAGCTTGGACTGAGAACAGGGAATCGTAATGGAACCCGTAGTTGAATAACGATTGTGAACCTGGTTCCTATCTTGAACGCGACTTCAACAGAGTCGTCGTCATCTTAAATGGCAATAGCTCATACTATGCCCCTTATCCTGCGACTCAACTTCATGGTATAAGAAACCAACCTGCTTTCGATCAAATGAGTCCTCATTAGAAATCAGAGACCGTATAACGGTCGACCACTTCACATAACCAGGATAAAACATACCAATACCTCTTTGTACATTCTTTGATGTGCCAGTTCTCAAACTGAATGAACTTGAGTCGACGTATATTCAATTCGAGAACGGACTCATCACCCAAGTAATAATGGAGCTTCACAGGTGCTTCCATATCACCCCTAAAACCAAGGATTCCATCTGCGTACGCTATGCAGCTTTTCAGCACTGCTGCCGCATACTGTAAGCCATTCATTCTTGCTAGCCTGCTGCCACTCGAGGTTATCTTTCTGTCCTAGGCAACGATAACAATTCCAACCGTACGCCTCGGCGTATAAATCGAGCAACTCGTCTTTGCTAAGTTGCTGCCAGTCCTCTAAGCTCAGCACTACGCTCTCCTCACAGGCGACAATCTCAAATATCGATGGCACCGTCCGGCGGGAACATATCACGCAACACGCTCTTCTTGGCTCCGACGGTGGTGGTGGTGGAGGCAAGGGTTGTTTGTGTAGATGTTGCGACTCATAATTTAGGCTCCCTAGTTTAGTCCGGCCTGATGGATCATAATGCTTCAAGCGGTGTTGTTGCACTGCAACTCTCTTAGCCATCTGTATGTCGAGCACAAACTGCTTGATCAGGGCTAATTTCTGGATCCTTGGAAATGGCGGCCAGCGGTGCTCGGTTACCAGCTTCGCTTTTCTATCCGTAACCTTCTGAGGGATCAGTGGCGGAGCTAGAAAGATGTTGGTTGAGATAGGAAAAGCGGCCGCATACCATCTCAACTTGGAGTTTACGCATCATCAACTCCTCACGGAGTAGTGCATCAAAAGTCCGCCGCCAGTCGAATACGATCCCAAACCCGTCATCGTCCACCTTCAAATCGACAATGTCTGTGTCGTTGACGATGTAGCCCCCTGTCATACCATGATTCAGGAGACCCTCGCCCAGTCTTAGGTGCGCCACTCGATTTTCGAAACTGTAATGATCCCACAAGGCCCGGATATCCCCTTTATTTAGTGCATCCGATACGCCGAGTCCTACCGTCTGGAACCGCACGCGACTAGTATCGAGGTCTTTTTCACGATCAGATAGTCTATAGTCTATCTGACACCGCGGCCCCGAATATAGCGTGATAGTCAATTTCGGAACCCAATACGTCAAAAAGTATCGTTCTATGCGCCGGCATTGTCTTTCCGACGTATGCCGCAGTATTGACCATTGGTATGCAGGGTCTAGCTGATAGTCGTCAACCACAAAATCCATGATTTGGTCGATCAGCTCCCGGGGGAGCCTCCTCCACAGATCCCCTTTTACGGGAGCCATTGCTTGGACGATCTGACGATCAGGGGCGAATCAGCGGGTTATCGTCACATAAGTTGTCCAAATATCCAAAGCGTCCCCAGGCTCCGGGGAAGCAATGATGATATACCCCATAGAAGAAAGCCTAGTATATTCTACCCCCTGTCACAAGCTGCAATCACGGGAAGCCCCCTTTATTGGTCACGCATTATATAGAAAGCCTCAGAAGCATGTCGGGATTTACAGAGGGGCCAAGATCGACAGGCCCTCCTGACAGGAATTAAACACATTGGCATCAGTCCACCCGCCCAACTCCCTAATTACCTGGCGTTGACATATTGGGCATCACGGTAGGAAGGAAGACGAATTCCAACTCCCGGGTTGCATCAATGACGAGATAATCGGGAATTTGGGGGTTAATGCTGTGCCGACCTTTCGAAATTGGACCGAACCAATGAGTCAATATCCGGTGGTGGTACTGCTTCTTAATCATCTAATACATCGGCCCGTTTGTGCCGTTATATTCTTTAAATAGAAGGCGCTCAACTTATTCGTCCTGAGCCCGCATGCGAATGGTTCCGGGAAACTTTCGTTTGGAGTTAGAGACGTTTTCTTATATAGAGAAGACCCATCTTTACCGGCCCGTTTTACTTTCATTCTCGGCGGCTGCCTCGGTTTACTGCAGGATTTCGTCTTGAACCTAAGCAGCCCATTGACCAAGATATATATCGAGGTTCCACTTTAGGTGTTGGAGTAGATATCATCAAGTCGCAAAACAAGTGAGGAAATGCGCGCTAGGAAACAAGAATTCTTACCTACCTGAGTGAGATATTTCAATTCTCTCGATATAACATACCATTGAACAAAACTTCAAGACGTATTCTTTAACGTAACATGATTATTAGAATATGTGAAGCTGCTACATATGTTGGAAGCAGCTAACACTTCTATAGCCGGACGAGTTGGAGTTCATTTATATATGGATAAATGCAGCCATCCAAGACAACGACCTAGCTTATTAGCCAGGGAGCTAGGCAGAAACTCTTCACCGAGGCCCTGTTATACCTAATCACCCTTGTCAGTTTAGTTCTATATCGTGCTTCGAATATTTTCTTTTTCTTTTCTGAAGGAGATACATACATGATATAAACAAACACTATAAACAGAACCATATACAATTTCGAATGTTTCTTTTTCCATTTGGCATAAATCATCATAAATGTTATCGTAAAAACTGTACCTGACTTTCAGAAGTCGTAGAATCATAATTTACACGTTTCGACCTGTAGCCTGTCTATGTATGTTGCAGTGGCAAAATGCTCTCGTGTCCCGTGCCCTGAGTTATAACTCCTCGCCGTACGCCAGATCCAATGCAGGATGCTTGGTTTCGTTTCAAGAATAATATAAAAAGAAAATAAAAAGCAAGTTTCATTCCGTTTCCCTTTTTTTATTTCAATCCGGCCAAGGCAACATTATGCATAGACCTCACGTCGTAATCCATATCGTGGCGTACCTCTTGACGACTATCTCGAGGGTTGTCTCGAGGTGGCCTTATACTGCTTTGAGAATCGGTCCTTTGAATCTGTGAGACAGAGCTGGAGTTCGACAGTCGTCGGTGCCTTCTTTCTTTGTTCTTCTTCCTTTCCCCGATCATACTCGCTGTTTCCGGTAGGATGCTTTCTGTGGCACTGGTCTGGGCATCGTCGTTCTCCATCGATTGAGGTAGGCTGGATAGCCTGTTGCTTGACGCTTCCCTCTCGCCCGCTCGGATGGCCTTGTACTCTTCCAGCGCTCTCCGCAGAATCTGGCGCATGAAGGCCTTGTTGACGTTCCGTCGGACTCGGTCGAAGTAGCGTACTACGTCGCCGACAACCATGACCTCGGCATCGTGGTCGATATCGACAATGTCGGCGTAGTTGGCCCGTGAGTCCTCTTTCACGCGGAGCTTGCCGGGGCGTAGCTCGATTCCCACCGATGAGTAAGGCAGACGGGGCGTTCCGCTGGATTGGTCACTGTTGCCAGGTGTCGGATCGCCATTGGCGAAAACGAACCCTTGCTGGAAATGGTCAATTCCAGGCTTGGCGAATTCGTGTTTGCCGCCCACTGATATGGGTCTGCAATTTGGGCCACGGTCAGTCTATGAAGATGGAAATCCGGGATCTCATGAAGCTGACGCGCTCGCTTCCCCACGCTTATGCCTAAAATATCCCGGGGACGTTCAAAGGAAGTTCATGATGCTGATAAAATATGAGGGGCACACCGAGTAATCGCAGCTATAAAGGACATTGTTTACTTACATGCAGGCGCAGTGGTGAGGAAAGGTGTCGCTATGGCGGAGAACGATAAAGCGACTGTATCCTAAACATTTCCACTCCCATTCAAACTCTGGTGCGTCGGCCCATAGAAACTCGAATACCTAGAGGCCACCTTCTCTTTAGCAATTCCGTCTTGTGCTTCCAATAAAAGCAAGGGAAACTTACGTCGCCAACTTGCAACTTCGATGCCGGTCCGATGTCGTATCCTTTGAGGGCTGCAGCGTCGACGTCAGCTATGCAATAGATGTAAATACCAACCAAACAAGTTCAAAAGAAGGGCGGTGGGTAAGATGATCTTCTCAGACCAAAACTACGAATCAACTTACTCAAAGGATGGGCATCGGCACCATCTTGCGGCACTTCGGACGCATCGTCCCCATAACCTGAGTCACTTCTAATTGTTGCTTGATCGCGTAGTCCCATCTCTGACGAGACAGAAGAAAAGCTAGAAAGGGAAGAAAAGAGGGAAAGGGTCATTAAGAAGGGTGGCCGATTTCGTTCGGAGTTATATCTGGGGAGAAGGGGTTACTGGGGGGGGGATTTGTTGATACAGTAAAGCTAGTCCTAGCACGTGTTGGTGAGTAATGCCTCTCCTTTTCTATTTGTCGGGAGCGGAGTCGGTGATGCTGCCCAACTCCATCATATCCACTTGGATATGCAACTCCTGTAGTCGTAAATGGTTGCGGTCAACGATGAGTTCCACCGTGCGCCGGCATCCTAGTCTAACGGTACGAGAAGCGAGCCCAGATCACAGGGGGGACACGGCCACCCGGGGAATGAGGCGGCAAAGTGGATCGACTGACCCCTTCGCTGGCCAGAGAAAATCGACCACATCTCGTCACCGCCATTTGGCTCCCGCCAGCTCCAGACGATTCTTGAGATAAAGCAATTTCAGACCATCCACAGGCAAAGGAACCTCCTTAGTCCCTCTAGTCTCTAGCCCTCGAAGACTCCTCCGTGATCGCATCCCGCGTACCCGACTCCGTCTTATTGCACTCGAAAGTTCGTCGGGTCGATGGGTCCGTCAAAGAGCAACTATGGCACCCCGTCCCGCTGCGGGGGCCTTGATTTACTTACTTGTGCGTTGACATGAAACGATTCTTGAATCCATTCCAGGAACGCCGATTATGCGAGGCATAAAATCCGCGCTCGTGGTACCCTGACGTCAAATTGAACGAAGGCTATCGGCGCCACGAATGCGACGCGCGAGACGGAAGAGCCGATCATGATATGAAGGTTGCTTGACCCGACGGGGCTCTCCCATCACCCCGTGATGTCGGGGAATCCGGAGTTGCAGCGACGTGGACGAATGCATCGAGAGAAGATGCATCTGCCTTAGGAGCGATTTGAGGTATTGCCATTCGCGAATTCGAACTCTGTGGCCATACTGGACTTCGGCCCATATGGTAGCTTATATGGAGTCATCACCTTTCCTGGCGATTCTATTTGTCAAATCCAGTTTCTGTGGGCAGTTCGCATCAAGATGCTCCTGATTGCATCATCGCATTTCTCTGCCACTCCCGCTCTTTAGAATCATCGAGAAGATTCGCATACACGTATGAGAAGCGATTACGTTGAGATTCTAACCACAACTCCATCACTCTAAGGTCCTGAGAAATTGCCAGGGCACCAATCCTAACCTTGGGAAACCCACTTGTAGATAATGTAACGTATCATAGGTAACCACCTTCTCTTCATGAATCATGGGGAAAGATTAACCTTCAGGTAAATCATCATGAAGGTGTTCGTTGGTGTTAGTCATCAATATCACCGAGGGGGTCAAAGGGGACATACATTAACGCTTAGATAGTTGATGCAAGGCCAAGTGCTAGCCAGTCCCTAACGAGGGTTGTGCGTTCAAAAGTTCTCCTGTTATCATGTGAATTCAATAGTTATAATCAATCGACAGAATAGGTATAGCATACCCAGTCCCTTCAACGCTTTGCCGCGAATGGCATTTATTATCTCTCAAGCACGTATGGCAAACCACCTCGGACCTGGTTAGGCTCCTTATCACCACTCCTGGGGCTGCATTAGGATGCTAGCCCTAAGCATCTAGGTCCGTCGCATACCACAGACCATGAGTCTCAACCTAGGAAATATGTGCGCTCGACTGCCACCACAACCATAGCAGTTCGTATCTGCGACTCTAATCACATATCCAACCCATATATGCCATGTTTCCACTCACGTGGATGTTGAAGCCAACACTTTGAAGCCATACCAAAGTTACCAGTATGTATTCCCTCCCAAATAGTGTCTGATAGTTTGAATATCAGGTTCATGTTCTTAGATCTAAGTTACATCTATCATGTCCCACGGCAATATGTCTCACTACGTGGCTGAAGCAGCTGTATGATTATTGATCTGCATAGTAACCCCTTGCTGCGGGTTATCTTACGATTCTGTTAGTTTATAGCCAAAAAGATGCAGTACATCACTAGTAATCCTTTTATCGACCCATCCAGGAATCCGTCTCCCCTGCCTACTCTCAAAAATATTTCGCCAAGTAATGATATTGCACTCTACGTGCCGGGAAAGCTTTACGCAACCACAACATTCATCAACTTCAGTTCTTACATCTATAGAATTGGGCAAAAAGTAGTTACCCGCATGATGTCGTTTTTCATAGGTAGATGGTCTATTCATACAAGGGGCAATACCTTTACTCCTAGAACGTTGTCCGGACATAGGATTAAGGGCTAAGATTTTTCGTTCGGGACACATTAAGGGGACGTCTTCTAGACGATAAATATCAGTGTATAACCTACATCTTTGAGGGAATCAGGTATATCCAATACGTAGCACCTGTCAGAGGTCTAGGTCCAGGTAGTCTCTCGTGTAGATACACATCCGAGGGAAGGGATACACCTGGGACATCATGGACAAAGAGAGCTCTTGTAGGTATACCGAGATCTAGTGCAGTAAGGTTTAGATTCCCTCGCACAGCAACGTCGTTACATCCACTACCATATGGACAGCGTCGTAACAGCACCTTTATAACCCTAGATCTTGGTTGCTAATCTTCCAACCCAACTTCTTCGGGTCAAAGTCCACCCGATATAATAAATGAAAGCTACATGGTGTTTCATAGTACAATACAATATTATAAAGTAACGGTATGCCTTACGTAGGAAGTTGAGCAGAACATAAAGTAAATCTCAAGCGGCGGGTCAGTCTTTTCTCCTAGTAACCCTAACCCTAACCTTGACACGGGGTGCAAATTAGTGCTCGTACCAGATCATTTTCTGCTCCTTTTTCTTAATTGATACAACACTGGTATTAAAGCAATCAATGGGAAGAATCTGGCTTGGATATTCAGGCGAATGACCGCTTAGCCCGGATTAGGGATCAAATGATCGCTTGATGCCAACAATGCGAGTGGGGTTGCGTAAACTATCGACGCCGTCAGTGGTTGAGATGTTCGTGTCAGATCGATGTCGGCTATTCGAGGCTCAAGAAAGACGATACGTATAGTACGATAAGGCAATTCCATTCCTCTTGGATTTGCCTCGAGACTTTCATGTGGATGCGATGGGAACAATTCAACAAATAGGAGCGAAGTGCTTTGGGATTGGCTCGCTCTCCATTTACAGGACACATAAGACTAGTAGATAAGCAAAATCCAGGGAAAAGATCTAGATCGAGAGTGTTTTTAATGTCGCTACATCTACTGGGAGATGAATAAGGATTTCATTCCGGCTATCTATCTGTCATGGCGGTAATGGATGGCTATGGATTTCTTGTTATCGGAGATCAACTGTGCTTGATAATAGGTTTGCCGGCATCCCTGGGATAAATAATTAGTTGATCGAGTACCACACAGACATTTCGAGGCCAAGATATCAAACCCCCTTTATTTACAGATGCCGTAGAATCCCCACCTCGTTACACAAAAATAGGGGTATTACCTTCAAGGACGTCTATGCTGCTGTACTTATTGTCATATAAAGGGGGTGGGTTGGGTCACAGGTGAATAAGGACCTGCGAGATATCGATGTGGTCTTAAGTTATTGCCAGTGGTTCTGTGAATTAATAGGTTTATTCAACAACAATCAGATCTTCGACAGTATCCTGCCTTGAGCCGCTGAATCACGAAAGCTACGAAGGTTAGTAATCAAAGTCCTCTCAAAGTTCCCTCCAATCCAGTTCATGAGAAGAGGCCCGGAACCTAAAGGATCAGCATGTATAAATTATTACTTTCCATTGGAAAGACCTTTTTGACCTTTTATTCACGCGTCTTCAATTCCAAGCAGCAATTGATACTATGGATGTGTCAGGGGCCAATGGTAGGTTAGGTGTGGCTCAGGCGTGGCGGGCTAAAGAGGCGCCCCTACGGGGACCTACCGGCTAGGTATATAGGGGGGGCAAGATCCCCAGAAGTTTGGGAAGGGCAAGCGTCAAGGACTTCATCAATCTATCAACTGCTTTTACTACACGGCGAGTCTACGGCAAGCCTCTTGCGACTGATCTTTCACTCTGTGACATCTACACTACACGTACAGGCTTCATCCCTGACAGGATGATACATTCGCACAAGTGGTAGAAAATTATATTTTTATATCATGAATTCGGAAGTCTATAATAAATACACTTGTATATACTATAGTTCCACCAAGAGAGGTCATGAAGCTTTCAGATATAAAAAAAATGTTAACACGCTAGTAATATAGTTTGATATTATGTATCTCGTTATCTTCTGAAGAACGATGTGTGAATCAAAAAGGGGACCGATACAAAAGTAAGTCAAAATAATTACCTGTTAGGTACCTAGGTAGTTAAATGACAGAATAAACCTGGTTCCAACTCTGTAGCGATGGCCATTAAATCCACGAATACTTCTTTGTCCCTAACAACGGGCTGTGGCCCCTTTCATTGTAGATAATTGCCCAGATATTCTGTTTTTAAGATGGCTAATAGTATAGGGCTAATGCTTCGTCATGACAGGTAGGCACAGTACTTTATTTCTTTATGAACAAGTAAGTTTTAACTACGTTGTGTAGCCTAACTCGAGATATTTTTCCGATGTTTCACCCACACGCCATTAATTCCCCTAACGCCGTGAAACCGAAGTCCATATTACTCGCATATCATAGCGGTTTACAAGGGAAGTTTTTCATGCTTGAACCTCTTCTTTCCTTCACCTTCGCCATATACTGCCGTCGTGTGGCCATGCCCTCGAATCTTGTACTTGTAGATCATCAGACCTTCCAACCCCACAGGGCCTCGGGAGTGGATTTTATTGGTGCTGATGCCAACTTCCGTGCCGAAACCGTACCTCATGCCATCGGCAAACCGGGTAGAAGCATTCCAGTACACGCCCGCCGCGTCCACACTAGACATGAACAGCTCAGCAAGTTCTGATGAACTGGTTAAGATCGCGTCAGTGTGCTTGGAGCCGTGTGTATTGATATGGGCAATTGCTTCGTGGATATCAGCAACCGTCTTGACAGCGAGCGTAAGGCTAAGGAACTCGGTGTCGTAGTCGGCATCTTGTGCAACCTCAAGTTTGGAAGCTAGATTAGTAGGCAGCCTTTTATCAAGGCTTGCTTTGGTCTTGGCATCACAACGCAGAGTGACTCCTTTTGATATTAAGACTCCAGCTGCTGAAGGGAGAACGGTAGCTAGTGCCGACTCCTGGACCAATAGCGTCTCTAAGCTGTTGCATGCAGCTGGATAGCTAGTTTTGGAGTCAACAAGTACATCCATAACCATCTTCGGATCTGCTGATTGCTCCAGGAATATGGAACAGAGGCCATCGGCGTGGCCAAGAACTGGTATCTTGGTGTTCGACTTGATATACCGGACTAGCTCATTGGAACCTCGAGGAATTACCAGGTCAATGTACTGGTCCTGGCCCAGAAGCTGCGGGATCACATCTCTTGTGGTGACGAGCTGGATGGCACCATTGGGGACCTTTGTCTTCTCTAAAGCGGCTGATATAACCTTGGAGATGGCAACGAAAGATTCAGTCGACTCTTTGCCTCCCTTTAAGATAGCTGCATTGCCTGATTTTATCGCAAGAGAGGCGATGTTGGCAATAACTTCGGGCCGTGCCTCGAAGATGATTAGAAGAACACCGATGGGACAAGTAACTCTCGTCAACTCTAGTCCGTCATCGAGTTTAGTTCTCAATGTAATTTTTCCAACTTTGGTACAGTCAGTCGCATGCGCAGTTTGTATAAGTGCGCTAACCTGATGACTCACCAGGATCATCAAGATCTCGAACGTCTAATATGCCTTTCAGCATATCCTCCCATTTTCCTTTCTTCCCAAGGTCCAATCGAGAAACTAGACTCTGACTTAGTTGGCCATTCTCAGCTGACAAGTGCGCAGCCTCGAGATCGCGTGCATTGGCCGCGAGTATGTCTTTCTTGGCGGCAGTTAGGCCGGCGTGGACAGCCGTGAGAGCATCATTTCTAACATATTCGGATAGAGTAGCGAGGACATGTGATGCTTCTTTTGCCGACTTGGCTGCTTCTGAAGGGGAAGCGTTTGTAAGAGACATCACTATAAGTATCTACTTGGTATACAAGTATTCAAGTAAGATAAGATTATTAAGATACAATACGTCTTTGAAAGATGCAAGGAGTGGGATGTCCCTAGATCGGATCGGATCGGACTTAAAGTGTCGAATATACTTGGTGTAACCTGCACCCTTTGCCCCGCGGTGGAAATTCCGCACGGGTACCTATAACGTGGGACGCCACCTGCGCCACTTGGGCAATTTGCTAGTCCCACCTTGAAGTTGAATTTAACTGGGGTAGTCGGGGCTAACCATAGTTGGTTAGGCCTCAGCCTCCACCATCCAAAAAAGCTTGTAACTTTTTAGCTTCGTCTTTGCTTCTTGTCAATTGTTCGCCCTTTACTCTAGGTAGTTCGTAATTCTTTATCCAATGAAATCTCATACGATACCAAACCAATAATCCAAACATATTTTATCTGTGACTTTACACTTCGTCATGAGAATTACTTCGATTTTCTGATCAGCTTTTAGAAGACATAAGAGTTATAAACTTCCTAATTCGTGATGGCTCGTATGATCCATCTTCCGATTGAGTCGGATGGAAGAGTTTATGGCAGTCATAATAGTTCAAGTAATAACACACACAACCAATGATGTATTGTAAATGTAAGTTTTCATTCTCAAATATTATGTTCATTGACTGCTTGTTCGCAGTATTTCTTGCCGGATTTGCTCTTTTACATCGTCAATTATCAGTCTGGGTGCTTTCGGATGACCAATTCGTCCGATGTTGTTCTCTCATAAGTCACACAAATAGTCTCAACGATAACGTATTTGTCCAAAGTAAAGCACAAGGCGGCCAACTACAGCGGTGGCGAGTAAGACAATCTTATGGATATAAATCCCCGACGATTCAACGTCATGTTAAGCATTGTGCTTATGAAAACTATCATCAAGCTTCCGCCGGGAACCGTCCCTAGTGCCGATATATCCATTGGCATTGGATCCATGGATATTATGTGGTGAACTAGTGTCATCCGATGCCAGCATACACCCGTGTTGGTATTCCCGGGGATCGCCATATCGTAGCATTTCAGGCTTAGGTATCCAAAGAGGATCGCTTCTCCTGCTGGCTACCCTAGCTACCTAGGTAAACTTTGGGGTTGTCGGAGCCACTAACCGAATGGAATCGTAATACTGAGCACTCCTGAGTCCTGAGCCGCGGCCACGATCTCGGTTTCCTCGGCCTTTCGCGCGAATATGCATCTCCCGTAAGCCGTTTCTGCACTCCTTCCCCACACAGGCCAAAGCTTTGAGATTCTCATTGTCCAACCGCCTCACAAAGCACATTATTATACTATATCTCCACTATCCGAGTAGTAGCGCTCACCTTATCTCTCCATTGTTCCATCCCCCTTAACGATCCCACCAATAACTTCCTGCTCTCTAACTTTACTATGTATTTCACCATCCCCCAACCTCCAAATTCTTAAAGTCAGGGCAGGGTTCTCATCACCTTGGCAATATTTCACATCCATACAACACTCTATCACGGTCCTGTCACTAATTGAGTCTTTTATTCGACTATCTAACGGTCAGCGTTGACTTTTATTCTCCACCGATATCGGTTATCACATTGTCGGTCTAGCCTAAGCTTCCCTCCGAGCGACGTTTCTTTGTTGGGTAGAAACTCTTTGGATATGGCTGTTGATCTAGAAAAGATAGACGAAAAGGCAGAAGGCCATGGAATCGATAGAGGACGCTCAGAGGACGAGGATGATACTGGATTCATCACCTCTACGAGCCGTGAGGTGGATGATACTTCTCTAGATGTCGCTCCTGAGCAGATATTCTCACCAAATGGCATACCGGTCGATGAAGAAGCTGCGATCGCTACGTCAATGGAACGAACTAGGTCGCAGGCATCGTCTGCTCGATCTGGGCCACTGTCTATAGTGCCAAGACTAAAACGACGAGGCTTATTGGCGCAGTTGACACTCATTCCAGAGGTCGAACGGCCTTACGAGTACCCAAACAAAATAAAATGGGCAATAACGGCGTTCGTGGCAATGGCGGCGTGTGCTGCGCCCATGGGATCTTCCATATTCTTTCGTAAGCAATTGCATACCTTCCACTAAAATGTAGCATAGCCTTCTCCTATCAAGTACCAGAGGGCTCACGTGGATCATATTAGCTGCCCTTCCGGAGATGACTAAAGATCTCGATGCATCAGCGACGGTGGTAAACTTGACTGTAGCTCTATACATGTTAGCAATGTCAATCTTCCCACTATGGTGGAGCTCCTTTTCCGAAACCCTGGGAAGGCGTGACATCTATCTCGTGTCCTTCTTCTTAAACGTTGTTTTCTCTCTGCTCTGTGGCCTGAGTGTCAATATTGCCATGTTGATCGTCTTCCGGGTCCTGTCTGGCGGAGCAGCCGCATCCGTGCAAGCGGTCGGCGCCGGGACTATAGCTGACATCTGGGAGCCCCGCGAACGCGGACGTGCAATGGGTTATTTCTATTGGGGTCCGTTGGTTGGACCCCTTTTAGGCCCGTGGGTGCCCCCTTCTCGCCCCCTTTACTGCAGAGTGGTGTGACTAACTCCTATCGTCGAAGCATCATCGGCGGCGCCCTCACGGAAGGATTCAACTGGAGAGGCACCGTTTGGTTCCTTACTGCATACGGCGCCGTCGTATTTGTCCTTGTTCTATTCTGCGTGCCAGAGACCCTGGCGAAGCGTAAACCCGCGGCTGTGGCCGAACCTTCGCACGCCAACGACCTGTCGCGGATTTCCACCGCGCGTTCAGTGCAGGCGCACACCAAGCAGACGGTGGCATGGCTGAAGCGGTGCTTCATCGATCCGCTCGAGATCATCCTGTACCTACGTTTCCCCGCCGTAGCAATAACGGTCTACTACGCCGCCATCACGTTCGGCGCCCTGTACGTCCTCAACATCTCCATCCAGTCGGCGTTCTCGAGCGCCCCGTACAATTTCTCGCCGATCATCCTAGGGCTGCTGTACCTGCCGGGCTCGCTGGGCTACTTCGCGACGACGATACTGGGCGGGCGGTGGATCGACCGGATCATGGTGCGGGCGGCGGAGAAGGCGCGGCGGTATGACGCCGACGGGAAGCTGGTGTACCTCCCCGAGGACCGCATGCGCGAGAACGCCTGGCTCGCGGCCACGCTGTACCCCGGCGCGCTGATCTGGTCCGGCTGGACGCTGCAGTACGGCGTGCACTGGGCCGCGCCGGCCGTGGCCAACTTCTTCTTCGGCGTCGGCAGCATGCTCGTCTTCAGCGCCGCCACCACCATGCTCACGGAGTTCATGCCGGGCAGGAGCAGCAGCGGCGTCGCCCTCAACAACTTCGTCAGGAACATCCTGAGCTGTACCGGGGGTATCGTGGGCCAGCCTCTCATCGACGCCATGGGTGTCGGGTGGCTGATGACCACAGTTGGCTTGGTCGCCTGGATAAGCGGGAACTTGTGTATCTGGTTTCTCCGGAAGAACAGCCGGAAGTGGAGGGCGCAGATGGACAAGGCTCTTAATACTAAGTGAGAGCCTAGTTTTTTGTCGATGTTGGAACCAACAAAAAAAAGGGGGCGCGGGCTAGATTTGGGGGGTTATGAATTTCCATTGACGACGTGATGAGATACCGCTTAGATGAAGTTTCTTTTTGCATACCCATGGATCTAGCGTTTTAGGGGGGGGTGATACCACAGTACCGCACCCGTCAAAAGACATATAGGTCCTAATAGTAATCCATTTCATCACCTACTACCAGAAGTCATGATGGAGTCGGTAACGTGTTGAGCAATCGACACTTTAGCGCATTTGAGAAGTCGGTGCCAACTGGCACAAATGGCGGGTAGAAAAGTGCAACGGGGTTTTTCGTAAGGACAGTTAAGAAGTCACGCGTCCCTGACTTGTTTGTTCTCTAGAGGCTCGCTATTCGAACTTAGGTGTGCCTTTTTTCCAACTTCGCTTCTAGTTACCAGGGCCTTAATACAGCTATTGATGTTAGGTAGGTACTAGCCTTCTTCACCTAGCATACACTAAAATAGCTACGTATATGGGATAGGCATGATAGATAAGACTGCATGTATATACATACCTACGACTTCACGTACAAACAATATGTACCTGTGAAGTAAACTATCCATCTCTCCTCCACGAATCTACCCCTAAGCTACCTCCTCAGCAAACAACTTCCCCAGCGCCTCCAAGCTCACATTCCCACCACTGAACACCACCCCCACATCCCAGCCGTCCTCGCCAGCCTCCCTCTCCACCAAGCCCCGGAACTCCTCGTTGTACAGCGCGACGGCGAGCGGCACGGCGGAGCTGGGCTCGATGACGAGCTTCAGCCTCTCGTAGGCGAGGCGCAGGGCGCGCTTGATGTCTTCCTCGGAGACGCTGTAGAAGCCGGCGACGAGGCGCCGCTCGTAGATGACGGACCACGGATATGCGCCGACGGGCGTGCGCAGGCCGTCGGCGATGGTCAGCGTCGACACGGTTTCCACTCGCACCCCGGACTCATACCCCCGCTTGCCGTCGTCGGCGCCTTGGAAGGACGGCTCGGAGCCGAAGACGCGGATCCCGGTGTTTTCGCAGGAGAGGGCTACGCCGGAGAGCACTGGGACAAATTAGGTCAGGGGGGGTTCATCAATTAAGGATTGTGTGGTGGTATAAAGGGTGTGGGGGGAATCAAAGACGGGAGTGATAAAAGGGGGAGGGAGGCGGCGGCGGCAGAGAACAGGGGAGGAGGATGGCTGAAAAGGGAAAGCAAAGAGTAATAAAAAGAATATGAAAAACAAAAAAAGAAGTCTGCCCATCCTGGGGTCGAACCAGGGATCTTCTGATTGCTTCTGTTTTGATAACTAACAGTCAGACGCCTTAACCAACTTGGCCAATAGGCACTAGACGATGAAATAGTTTGCTACCATAATGACTTATATAGTAAGTAGACAGTGTGGTTTGTGCTTGCCATGATTGCTATGAGATGAGATCCATATCAGAGATAAGATTGAAAAATGGGAATAGAAATCAGAAGGAACGAATGACTATAGAAATCCAAGTACTTACTGCCGCCGCCACCACAAGGCGCGATAATAGCATCGAGGCCCCTTTTCTTCCCCTCCTTCCCGCTCAGCTTAGCCTCCTCAGCCATCAAAGCCTCGACCTGCTCTTGGAACTCGAGGCCGAGCGTGCCCTGTCCCAAGATGATATCCGGGTGGTCGTACGGCGGGACGAGGCGCGCGCCGGTCTCCTCGACGACCCCGGCGGTGACGGCCTCGCGCTCGACGCTCGTGCTGCCGCTGAAGATCACATTGGCGCCGTACCCCTTCGTCGCGGCGATCTTGGGTGGCGCCGATATGGACGGCATCACTATGTACGCCGGTATGCCGTTTGTGCGGGCTGCCAGCGCGAGAGCCTGTGCGTGGTTCCCTGGGTGTGTTGGTTAGTTCGTGTTACACTCTGAAGGTCACAAAATTCATGAATCCGTGATACCACCAACACGCCCGATCAAACCAGTCAAACCTTGTCGACGGCTCCCCGTACATAGGCAATGCAGCCATTCCTCGTCGAGCTTCCCGTCACACCCAGCCTCCTAACCCTTGAGTACACCCCCAACCGAAACAGCACATACGCCCATCGAGAAGCGCCACACAGAGCAGTCAAGGAAAGATCACCAACCAGAACTATGCGTCACAACGCCCCTCTCCCTGCCGCCGCCCTCAAGCCACCCCGGCTCCTGCTTCAACCTCTCGATCGCATGGAACGCGCCACGGGCCTTGAAAGCGCCGACCTTCTGCAGGTTCTCGCACTTGAACCAGAGCCTCAGTTTCGGCTTCGCCTTCGCGCCCGTCTGCTCCGCCGAGGCCAGTGCCGAGAGCGAGGAGCTCGTGACCACGGGCGTCCGGTGCACGAACGGCTGTATGAGCTCCCGGGCCGCCGCCACGGACGCCCGCGTCAGCGGCGGCGAGGTTGACGGGTCCGCCATGAGAGATAGTTTGGCCCCGAGGAGAATGGGGGGAGTCTGACAAGCAAGAAGCAAGCAGGTGAAGAAGGGGGTGAATAAGCGAAGTCTTATGTAAGTTATACAAGTAAGCAAAGCAAGGGTTTGACTATCATTCGCCTTATCCAATCCTTCCCAATATGCTGGGAGTGAAAGGAACTTGGGGGTAGGCTCGTGGTACGAAGCTCCAACTGGTCAAAAAAAAATCTACGCTTTGTGATCTAGGCTCCGATAGCGGAGGAGAGTTTAGTTATGCAGAAAACACCACTCAAGTAGTCACATCTAGATTCTAGAACAATTTCATAAATGCTTCATTGAAAACCTCAACTAGAGTGACTTTTGGACCAATCCCCTTCAGACCTTCGTGAGATGACGTTGGGGAATATTGAAAAGTTACAAGTACAAAAGCTCATCCTTTTGTTCCCCGGGGAATATGTCTTCACCGTTTAGTTTACCATCCCGATATTTTATTTTTTTTCTTCTCTAACGCCGAAATGTACCTATTTTTGGTTCTCGGGTCGGAGAGATCTGTAATCAAAATTGTTAGCTATGAGTGGCATGGAACGAGTAGGTTTGTAAAACCGAGTCGATAAGTCTTACCTTACGGCCTTGCCGGCCTTCCAGATCTCCATGTTGCGGATCTCTTCCATCTCCGCCTCGAACTTCTGTCGGTAATCCTTCTGGCTGTTGTACTCGAGCGATCGCTTGGTCTCAGTACCATCCCGGACGGAGTCATACAGGCTGTTGAAGACGGGCTTCAAAGCGTCCTTGAACTTAGGGGTCCAGTCGATGGCACCTCGTCGGGCAGTAGTAGAGCAAGCCTCGTACATCCAGTCCATACCGTTAGCACCAATCAGAGGGTATAAGCTCTGGGTAGCTTCCTCCACGGTCTCGTTGAAAGCCTCGCTGGGAGAGTGGCCACGTTCTCGGAGAACCTCGTATTGTGCTAGGAACATACCGTGGATACCACCCATCAAGCAACCGCGCTCACCGTACAAGTCAGAGTACACCTCCTTCTCGAAGGTGGTCTTGTAGAGGTAACCACTGCCGACAGCAACACCGAGGGCCTGTGCCTTCTCCTCGGCCTTACCAGTGACATCCTGGTAGACGGCGTAGGAAGAGTTGATACCACGGCCTTGACGGAAGAGGGATCGGACGGTTCGGCCAGAGCCCTTGGGAGCGACGAGAATGACATCGATGTCCTTGGGGACATCGACCTTGGTGACGTCCTTGAAGACAGGAGAGAAACCATGGGAGAAGTACAGGGTCTAGGAAGTATCAGCTTTTGTCACTTTGTATAGATGACGCATATTAGCGTACCTTTCCCTTGGTAAGCTGGGGCTTGATAGCAGGCCACGTCTCGCTCTGGGCAGCATCACTGAGCAGGTTCATGACGATAGTACCCTTAGAGATAGCCTCGTCAACCTCAAAAAGGTTCTTGCCGGGAACCCAGCCATCTTGCTGAGCATCCTTCCACGATTGACCGTTCTTTCGGACACCGATAATTACATTCAAGCCGTTGTCACGGAGGTTGAGACCCTGACCGTGGCCTTGGGAGCCGTAGCCGATAAGGGCGAGGGTGTCGTTCTTGAAGTATTCCTTTACGGTATATTAGTCATTGTCATTATATAAAATATTTCGGTTTTGGTTTCAAGGACTTACCAAGATCTTCTCCTTAGGCCAGTCGGCACGCTCTACAAGATGATATTAGCTGATTTCGCCTATATAATCGTCAATTGAACCCACCATAGACCTCCTCAGGCGTTCCAGCAAAGTCGACAGTCTTCACACCACGGACCTGTTGTTGGACGGCGCCGGCCAGGGCAGGTCGGGCCTTGGCGGTAGCTCTGACGAGGTTCGACGCAACGACGAATGAACGTGTCTGGACGGTGGGCGATGCCACTCGACGGGCCAATTGGCTACGAAGAGCCTTTGAAAAGCCTCTGGAAGCCATCGTGAAGGTGATATATCGAGTGGAGATTAAGGTGAAGAGGTGTTAGAAAGAGAGGCTCAATAGAATAGTATTATATCCTATTTAGAAAAAAAGAATTGGGCCTTCACAGAGTCAAAAATTTTCTATGTACACTTTTTTTTTTAATTCTTTTTTTTTTACAGGGTCTCCCGTAGCTTCTGCCAAAGTTCTAGGTGTGCGACTTCGGCGGTGAGTCGTTGCCCTCAACCAATGGTGGGGTAATTCGCCGGTCCGGTAAAGGTAAAGGTGGGACTCTGGTACCGGTACAATAAATTAATATAATAATGTCCCATAGATCTATATGCATTTATGAATTAATAGATCTCTTAAAGTATTGATACAGGTCCTAACTACCTAGGTACCTAACATCCTTGAGATCAACTTGGTGGAAGTAACCTTATCTTAGTTCAATACCTAAGCAGTGTGACGATAAACCGATAATCCATAACGGTCGTTAGTTAAAGCCAAATGTTGACTTACAAACAGCACCACGAGTCTAGAAGCACTTCAGCAATGTAAACTTTGTCGAATTCATCCATGTACCATTTATCTACCTAGGTATCTATTGAAACGGCTCGTTCCCGTCTATGCCATCCGTCGTTGATGACCGTACAAGTGCATTACTACCTACCGCCATAGGATTCCAAAGGCAGATGATAGAGTATTTCCCTTCATGCCTCGAAGCAAATGCGATCCCTAATAACGCCTTGCTATGTGCTGTTCGCAAAGCCAACATAAACCTTCGTTCTTTCGTTCCATTGCGTTACTTAAGCTGATGATGATAGTACATCATTAGAACTAAGTCAATCTGCCTAAAAATTGTAGTTGTACCACTTGGGTGTAATCAACAGTCTTGTCCGCTCGAACTAACAGTGTTGGATATTCTCAAGAAAGGTGCTGCCCAGTTATCCAGGATCGACTAGACTCTGCCGTAGACCACACGGTCGTACATGACCCCCCGTATTGAACCACCAGACATAGATAAGCGCACGTTTCGTCGGAAACTATCTCGACTCGAACGTAGATCGTCGGCGGCTTCCTTGTTGAGAGGGTCCGAGGCATTTGGTTCCAGGAACAGAAACTGGAGACCGACAATAACGGCATTCAGATTAAGCACCGGCTTCCAGTCCTCGCGCAGGATGTTCAGGCACACCTTCCCCTCAAGGTCGATGTTGGGATGGTAGATCTTCTGCTGACAGCGTACTTTAGGCGGCTCGTGGGGGTAGTTCGGACCCATTGTGAAAGTGAACGTGAACCGGCCGCCGTGGTAGATGCCTTCATCAGGTGTGATCTCGAGTATGAAGTTGAGGATATCATCCGGGTCGGCAAATATGGTCTTCATCGTTGTGCCTAGTGACAGCTCGGAGAGATCTATAATCGAGCGCGGTTCAGTTTCGTTGTCCAGTAGTCTAGGTCACCCTGCATCATCGCCTCTTACCTTTCTGTACTCGTAGTTGAGCTGATGTGACTTTCTTTTTCTTCCCAGCGGCGCCATCAGCGTTGTCCGCTTTTTGTTGGGCAGATTTCTACACATATAAGATTAGAATAAAGCTACGTTATACGTCGCGATGATTATTGTAACCCACCATAGACCAGATCTTCAACATCGTGACTGGTATGTGAGGTAGTGGTAAATGGGTTTGGATGGGTGGTGAAGACAGGCGCTTTCGGTAATAAAGAGGCTGGCGACGATTGCGATAAGAACGTGGATTATGAGTTGATTTTATTTACGAATGGAAGGAAGGCCGCTGAATGTTTACCAGGTAGTTTAAGAAGGTTCTCAAGAAGAACAACAAGATCAGGGATGTATACGGAATAGAAGTATTATTGTCTCGCGTGATAAGACATAATCGAACCCTTTGGGAAGTCTAAGCCTTGCAACCCGACACCAATGTGGCGGGGCACTTTACCTAACCCAGAGCTACCTAGTTAGGTACATAACTTCTTTATTCTTTACACAACACCTCGGCACCTCCATTGCGACTGCCTTATGTATCTAGCGAGCAACACATTATTACCTACTCGTACCTAATATTCATTGATCGGTTTAGGCTTTCCATATTTAAGAAAGTACGAATCAAAAGCAGATTAATTACATGGGATGGTATTAAGTTATGAAGATAGAAGCATGCTATCAATATTCTATATTCAACATTAAAGGAATTTGAATCAAACCGATAGATATCATCGAATAAAGCAATCGTCTTACCCACTTAATCGTCAGCTCCTTTGCAAACACCAAATATTTCTCACCAAGTATGTACAGATAACAATAACGAAAGACAATATTTTCAAGGACTTTGACATACTCATTTCTTTCTAGCTAGGAATTAAGCTATTCACAAAGAATACCCTCCCCTACCAAGAAAACCCCCTTTCTTTTTCGGGATCTCGAGCCGGCTTATCTTTGATTTTTTTCCCATGAATTTGGTCCCGAGACCCAAAGCCGATTGCTCATCTAGGTTTGCTTTCCATTTGCCTTGACTTAATATATAACACGGACTTTCCCACCTGCCCTCCATTCCTGTCTGATCCATCCTGTTCAGACCAGGGCCTAATTCCCTTAGGGGTTTCCAACTCCATCCCTTTTTGTGACATATAAAAAGAGGAAAATGAATAAACGTATAGCTAAGGTAAACAAAGACAGAAATAGCCTGAGAAAGTGGCTAGAGTAATTAATGTACAAGAATGTCTCGCAGGAAGAAGGGACGCGAGTATGAAAGGGTATGAACAACCATTTGGATATATATAAACACCAAAGGACGGATACAAGAATGGAAAATGGGGAGATAAGGAAACCCAGAGGCTAGTCGTACTCGTACACCGACGCTTCGGCAATGTGGTTGCGGCAAGAATGAACGCGCGAGATTTTGAAAAGAAAACTCCTAAACTCCAACGGAAACCAGACCCAATGCACGGTAGGTTGTCTGATCCGGTCCTCAATTGCTCGCATGCTCAACGAATGTGATATCCTGGCTAACGCAACGAATCTTTCGGGGTATCTCTACGCGGGCAAAAAAACACGAGTAATGAAACAAGCGACCCGCCGGAAACCAGAATAGGCACTCTCCTTAGAAACCCTTGAACGGGTCATCTCGGAAGTAGTCCTCTTCTCCGACCCTGCTGCCGGCATAGTACGAATCCGTACCGCGAGTGCCGCGGGAAGTGTAGCTGTCCCGGTGTCTGCTGCGGCTACGACGGCGTCGTATCTCCTTGCTCCGTCTGCGCGCCCTGTATCGCCACTCGTCCTGCTCGTCGGGGTGCTCCTCGAACCGGGGGAACGTCAGGGGGCTGATGAAGGCCTCCATCCGCACCGTGCCGATCGCCTCGAAGAAGTTGCCGGGCGGCCGCGATGAGGCTTCCGAGGTCCGTTGGGAACCCGTCGTGCTCATGCCCCAGGTGATGTTGCTGGAGGCCTGGGACTGGTAGATGTCGGACGAGCCCGCCGTGCCCACGCTGTTACCCGCGGTGCTGTTCGTTGACGCGTGGTAAGAGCTGCTGTGGCTGGCCGGTCCTGAGAACCCTCGGAACGACAATGGCGGGCCGACGTGGCCGCCGGTGTTGCTTCTCTTGCGGCCGTGGAGAACGACTTGGTTCGCCCGCTCATGAGCTCGATCGTTGGATCTCTCGTGGAATCGAGGGATGAAGGGAGGTTCCGCTGCATCACGCGATATCTCGCGTTGGTGGTTGGGTACCGAGGGGAATGAATCATCCTTAAATTCAAGTTCCTCGTCGATTTGTGTGGTGTTCGGGAGAGGGTCGTGACGAGCCATCATAGCGGCATTCTTTCCCTTCGTTAGTCGGATCGAGTCCCGGATACCAGGCTTCTTGACCTTGGCCTGTGGTATTTCAAAGTCAGGGGCCGGGCCGATGTTTGGTGGAGCTGGGGCCGTTGGTATGATCTCGGGGACTTCCTGTTGGGAATGAGCAAGGAATGACAGAGATGTCAGCCAGAGATAGTGGCGTTCGGCTGATGCGGCAGTGAACTTCAGTGCCCTTTGCGGTGTCAAGATGAGGATCGAGCGATTGAAGATCTCAGTAGCACCTTTCGGCGGGGGGTTGTCGTCTTTAACGTCTAGCACGGACTGGATGACCACTATAAAAATTGTCAGCGGCATTACTCGACATGTAGTTAGGCAAAGTTACTTACGCTTTCGGCCTGGTTTACCCATCAACGCATTGCCCGACGCAGGCTGTTTACTACTCCAGAGGATCGAGCGCTCGTAAGGCGCGAGCCACACCCATCGCTTATGGCGGTCGTTGCTATTCTCTTCGGCACGTGGATTGTTGTCGGCCATGCCGAAAGACTTGCGTCTCCTGACATACTTGAACATCCATTCACCAACCATTGTCTGCGCGATAGCATCTACAACGCTCGACGATTGTTGGCCACTCTCAACAGAAGCCGAGTTCGTATTCTCCGTAACGGCCGTGTTGGTTGTGTTAGCAGTATTTGTCGAAGGTTGAGATCTGTGGCTGCGGTATTTGGGTCCGCCGTAGTTACGTTGAGGAGAAGTGATATCGTTAGTCGGCAACGGGGGAAGGCTCGGGCTTTCAGGGGCTTCTTCAGATGGTGACATCGGAGGCGGCGGCGAACGGCTGCTGCGTCTCCTGGACCTTTGGTTCCGGGGGATTGCGGCGGCAGACCTGACCTTGCGGACGCTGCTAGTTCTATAAACACTACCCCTCGTACCTCGTCCCTGGGTAGGACTATTCTGGCCATCGCTTGGCGCACTCATGCTGAACGGTGGTTTCCTCGAGCTTGCCCTTGTAGGAATGGGGAATGGCGGGTCCCGCGATTCAGGTAAGCTCGGGCTTCGCGAACGACCCTGGTGTGAAGCGATGCCACTCTGAATCATTGCTGATTTGCGCATCACACTGGCTCGAGAACCCGTGCTGTACCCAATCGCTCTATCGGCTGCTCGACCAGCCACCTTGGGAGATTGTTTCACCCCAAGACTTTCTGGGGAATCCGCAAGGCGGTAAGAACTATAAACTTCCGGACTTCCGATCTTGCTCACAACGCTCGTTGAATGTCTAGCTGCGGCTTTAATCTGCTCTGAAGAGGGGCCCGTGCCTCGCTTGGTAGGTTTACCAAGGCCAGCTTTAGGTCTTGGTGCCAGCGCTGTCCGGAACTCGGAGTCGCTCTGATCACCGTCGAATTCGTCAACCTCGTCGGAACTTTGGGCGTCAAAGCCAGCGAATAAGCTACTGATCCTATGTGGTCGTCTCACAGGTGCCTTGGCACTTGACAGAGGGCCGTCATCGTTATTGCCAGGATATGCGTCTCGTGTCTCCAGATCCTCTGCTGATGGCGATGCTGGGGGTGAAGAAGGCAAATCGGCAGCGTAACTGTTCCTGGCACTATCTAAACGGCGCGGGTTTCGCGGAGGAACGTGTCCAGGCACAGGGGTGAAGTTCTTGCTCTCTTCGGGCGATGATGCAATGCCGACGGGGGACGTAGGTCTCGAGGAAATAGCAGACGGGTGGAGATGTGGTGGCAGCCTGTCCAGTCTCTTGTCGACGCGGATCTCATCTGTCTGGACCGAAGCGGAAATCATGGGCTGCGACTGCAGAAGAGAAACCTGACATCCGAAATCCTTGACGTACTGAGGCAACCGGTGTTCGCGCGGAGTGGACGGTCGACTAGTTGGCGGGATGATGCTGATGCTAGGTATCATGAGTGGCTGAGCCGCAACGGACTGTTCAGTCAATGAAGGATCTGTCTGAGTTGCAATCGACTTGGAGATGGTAGCAGCAGGAGGCTTCATTTCCACGATCACGGGGTTAGATGTGGCCAGAGACTGTGGTTTTTCTGACGTCTGGGATCCAGCTGATACCATCGGCCTGACAATCTTCCCTACAGGCTCCATCGGTATTGGCTTATTAAGTTGTACCCTCTTACGGCTCTGGTTCGCTTCAATCTCACCCTCGGCTCGAGGGGGACTCTCCAAGCCCATCACCCTCTCGAGTTTCAGAGAGGGTTCCGGTGTTGACGGCTTCACTGATGCGGCTTTGGGAGATGGGGGCGGTGAGAACTGAACGCCCGTATCGGTATACTCTACCTTCGGAGCAACATCCGATTCCTCATCATCCTCACGAATTCCACCCTCAAGCCTGTCAAGCACGGTCTGGTTCATGAACAGCCTGCTCCGCGCAACGCTACCCGGTCGTATCTGACTTTCGCTGCTTTGGTTACGTCGATGAGACTTCGACATCACACTATCCCGACTCTGAGCCCTGTTGCGTCTCGTAGTTGTTGAGAATACACTTTGGCTATCGTTCGGATCCGTCTGGTAGTCATCATCGTCGTCAAAGTTGAGCTCATCGGCGAGACTGTGGCCATTAGCTTTTTGGCCAGGTCCGCTCATCATCGAAAACCGGATACTGTTTGTTATGCTCATGGTCCTTACGCTACCACCATCATTATCCTTTCCAGCCTCGCCGTCGCTTTCTGAGCCATTGTGGGCTCCGTTCATTTGCGACTCCTGCAGGTTGGCAACCTCCTCCAGGACAACCCTGAGCCGGCTCTCGGCGACGTGTATTTTCCGCTCATATCGACGCCTTTCCTCATCCCAATCATCTTTCTCCTTTGCCCAGAGGTCATGTACACGCTGTGAATCCTCCTCCTGGGTCCGGACCTTCTTCTGCGCGATCTCGAGCCGTCTCTTCGCCTCGGTTATCGCTTCGACAGCTTCATCGCGTTCCCTTGCTAGTTCGCCTAAAGCCGATGAGGTTCCTCCCTCAAGGAGGGCTAGTTGTCGCTTTATGGACCGATTCTCCTTCGCGGTGTTGGATAGGTTGGTTTGCAAAGACTCCTGTTCTCCTTGGGTAGTGTGCAGTGAGCTTTCAAGACTCTCGATGATCTTGAGTTTCTCCTCTTGGTCCCTCCGCAAGGCCAATATCTCCGAGACGAGGTTCGCGTGAAGGGTAGGTGTGAAACGGCGAGGGTCCAAGATGCTGATGTTCTCGTCGGTTGCTACATCTTTCGAAGACCGCTTACTACTCTTCTCGAACTTGTCCATTGGCGGTAGTGGCGGTGGTGGGGAAGAGGCAATACCATCTGGAGTAACAGAACGACGCGACCTCTTAGAGCTTCGCGATGGAGTCCGGTAGGGAGTATCTGTCGGTGTTGGCAATGATTGAGCGGCAGGACCGCTAAGCTCATCTTCAGTTTCCCATACAGCCATATTTGTTACCAATTGCGATCCAGCCCGGTTTCCCGGTTGCCGAATATGGTGACTTCAATGGGGAAACAGAGCAGAGCAGACACGCTCGCATTGACTCTAGTTTCTCAGCAGTCTTTTTGTTCAATCTTAAGAAAAGGGTCCAAACACTCGGGCTCCACTACGATGACCCCTGTCGACAGTGGGGTGATTGTTCTACGTCTGCGTGGAAGAGAGTGACGATGTGTGTGAATGGATTTCGCATTAATACAACTAGCTCCACTATTAGCACTAATCCTTCTTAAGAGAGAAGGAGGACAAGGGGGGATGGGATATGAGCTTGGACAATTTCAAACTTACCAAGCGCTGTGATAAGTCTTGCTGGAAATTACAAGGAGTTTGCCTTGTACACTCGTCAGCGTTGGTCCATCCGATATAACAGAGTGTGATTCAATCATTTCTGCTTCGATCGAGACATTATGCTCTCTAAGTGTGTGTATGAGAACACAAACATAAGATCCGCGAGCTCGTTTTGAGGCGTGAATCACAGAGTAGCAATTGTGTATAAAAATAGTACTTACAAGAGCTCTTAAGGAATGGATGAAATAGGAGAACCCTGATTCGCTCTGCAATGCTATTAAATAGGTAATAGTGGTTGGTTGATAAGAGTCTGAAAGTCAATAGCAGACTTCACAGCACTGCCTCCATGCTTGGCAACTCAAGCATACAATGAGTTTCAGCATATGCTGGGTATGCTTAAGTCTAACCCAACCAACCAGACGAAACTCAAGATGACAGGAATAGAGCTATATACTGAGTATGCAAGCTATCGACCTAATAAGTAACTATCATCAGCCATCATACCGTAGTAGGTTAAGTTTACAAGAGCGCTCAGAGTGAAAGGAGTGAGCTGAAAAGATTCAAGAGCCGATATCAGACCACATTTGACTTACAGGACATGTAATTCGAAGTTGTACAATGAAAGGAAGCGATTGTCGGGATATGCTTGTCAAGAGAAAGGTCCGCGCTCTTGCGATATTATAGATAATCAACAGCCCGAGCCGTTAACTATCACGCTATGATCTCAAAGGTGCAGAGCGCTCGGTCGAATATGCACGAGACTTTGGGGTAATGATTTCCCCAGAGAATGCAAGGTCAAGAGAGGCGAGCGAGATAACTCAAATGGACAGAGGGATGGCAAGACGAGCCGAAAAAGAAAAAAAAGGAAGCCAAAAGCGAAAAAAAGAAGGCGGCTTGCAGTTTGACGAACCGTTCCGGATCGTCGTTGCAACTGAGGCGGGAAGGGGGAAAAGCAAAAAAAGACGACAAGATAGGACGTGGTTTCGGCGGAACAGCTCACTGAACTAGATGTCAGAAGCAAAGGAAAAGAGCCTACAACCAACCAGGTTCCAACGTCGTATGTACGATGTTCTCCATAATGATATCCACTTGGTATGGGACACAGGGCCAGACCTTGACGCCAGGATGTTAAGAAGTGATAGGTATGTACCGTGTCGGACTGAAGAGCTCAAAAGTTCAAGAGGCGGGTTATGGATATGGCCAGACACGGGCGAACGCGGAGTATGGAAGACGACGCGGGATGCGTGCTACCTACGGATCTTTTGCATATAATGTGGAGTACCCTAGAGCTGCTAGGTATGCAAGAGAAGAATCGTAGCATCTTCTGCGTGTGTTTCTATGCCCGTAATACTCGTGTTCGCCAAAGCCCAATCACCAGCAAAAGACAGGCATTCCTACAAGCGTTACAGCCTATGGGCGTGGCACTTACGCAGTAGAGAAAAAAGTGACAGGGCAAGCTTAAGATTGTCAGGGGTCAAATTTACACCAAACGGTTCCAAACCCGCGGAATAAGCAAGTGACAGAACCAAGAGACAGCATCGGACGAGGGTCTCCCCTGAATAGCTAATATGGAACCGTTGCTCAATGGCCCGCTATAATTAAGCTTGGCTTCTTGGCAGAGAAGACCTAACAATATTCACAGGCCAAGGGAGGTTAGAACGGAGCCCCGAACGGGGGGGGGCGGGGCTTACTGCAAAGGGATACATTTTCGATATGGTAGGTTAAAAAGCTACTGTAAGTATAAGGAGATATGTAATAGCTGGTAGCAATTAAACGATTTGGAGAGACTTCATTGGAAGTCAAAACGTTACAGTTACATACCTAGGAGGTACATATATATAATGAGAGGCGAGAGTAACGTATCGATTCGGAAGAGCCGCCAATGGGTTTTTATCTCATGCAAATAGATATCTTCAGAGGGTACAGATGGACGCCATGATTTTATTGAAGAAAGCCATTGTTGCTTATCATTCGACATGCTAGGTCTTGTATAATTTGACATCTTACATAGTACAAAAACCGCTCTCTCAGAGCTCGTTAGCGCCCTACCGACCACGCCGAAGTGGACGAACTACGGAATGTAGCCCAGTCACAAGTAATTACAGGGAATTTTAGTAGCTAATTAGTACGTACATAGTACTGGGATAGCTCTCGCGAGCCGTTCAGGGGAGGCTTGCCTTAAGAGAGTGAGGCACATCGCGTCCCACTAGGTGACGAATCATTGAATGGATGTTGAAGAGGAAACTCGTCCGAATCCGACGGAAATTCTACATAGTAGTGGGCTTTGCTGGTTCGAAATATCAGCTGAGGTGTCTTAAATGTGATGTCGAATAGGAATCGGTGGTGATCAACTTCCAATGCCGATCGCACATGTTTCTCTAGCTGTGCCTCGTAACGCATCTTAATTGCTATCTAGATACACACTGTAGCACCACTACTGCGTATATTTTGTGCAATGATTCGATAATTCATACAATCGTAGAAGTGCCGAGCGAACCAGCGTGTACGCAGTACCAATAGACGGAACATCCAGATCTTTCTACCCAGCTTCCTGAACACAAAGTTGGGCACTGAGAGTGATCGCTCGTCAAGGCACAAATCCTACCCCAAGTGATGTCCCAGACTCCCAGTTGCATATGCAAGGCACAAGCTTGACAGGCATGCATGGTACGGACCATCGACAAGGTCAACGACAACGGTAAGCATTGGTCAGTGATCTGTTAGCCTCATCGAGAAAACGATACGACTGTTAAGAAACGTCCTTTAATTCTACGCATTCCCCAGGGAGTTGCATCAATATTATTACCAGATGATGTCGCTAATGATTAACATACTCTCGGGTGCTGATCGAATCCCCAGGATGCCCAAGTGTCTGTGGGTGATACCCGAGGCACAGACATGGAAATCGACTCGGATCCGACTAGGTATTGTATGCAGCTGCAGTTCAGTTGCTCGGACAGTGGACACAGGATGCTAAAAATGATATCTATCTAACTACGAGTTCCGAATCTTGGATAGCCTCCAAAACCTCACGTGGATATCTTATTGCACACGCACTTGAACATAATATCTAAGTAGCCAATATAAAGCTATGTGACGAGTCTTTCGGGATATTCCATCATTATTATTCAATACTCGCCTACGCTGCTCGCCAAATCTTAACGTAGACCAGCTTCCCGGTTTCTTCAAGGGTCCTCCCAAATAACACAATTCCCCCTCGCTTCGCTTCGCGACATCAGGTTCGTAAAACCCTGGACTTTCACCAACTTGTCAAACTTGACAGGTATATCGGTCGTTTCCGGGAACGGCTGCGTCGGCCTTATTACATCAAATAAGGTAGTTGGGATGTTTTATTTTGAGGCTGTCGAAAAAGCTGTCGTTGCCCAACGAGCAAGAACCCCCTACTCCTATTACCTACCTACTCCTATCAACTTCGACATCACATGTTTCAAGGCCAGCTTCCGCGCAGGCGCAGTCGAAGCAGAGATATGGGCGAAGTCACCCTTCCATCAGCAGCCGGATGCAACGGTGACGGATGCTACGGTCCTGCATCTCCCCAGTCTGCAGAACGATTCTTTACATCGCTTGGCAACCAACCAAATGACTAACACCCAGGACCCTTTACATAGGACTAGATATGCAATCTAAATAGAAGCACGTGTTTCCATGCCGCTAGCAAGCTTGTTTGATGACTTTGATATAATAAAGTTAAGAAGAAACGAAATTAGTCGCACATTGGAACAATTGATCTTCTATCTAGAAGCTTGGAAGCCGATGAGGCTAATAGAAATGTCGCGTGTCCGACAAGTAGGGCCCCCACGCGGCTGAATAGCTACCAATATGCAATGAACTCAAGCAAATATTTCTTCAAGTGCCTATGTAGTTAAATCACCGTTGGATTCTTTTACGGAAAGGGGAGCGAGACGTTTCCTTCCGTGCCGCCCCTCCATTACGGCTTTTACATACACTACAGCCGCAGGCTAATGACCATTCTACTATGTATGACACGGTAGTTAAAAAGGGGAACCGTAAACAAGTTTTCAGTGGGAGATCGTCACGACACAAAGATTTCCGCAACTAACTACCCACCTGGTCTTAACCTCGAAGGCAGTGCTTGTAAGTTGTATGAACCTCCACATCGTTGTCGTATCATGGCAGTTTTTGTTCACCGAAGCGCGACATCGCGCGTCCCCGACACTTTGGGCGCCAAGCTTGAATCACAGGAGGAGGATCAGACGTACAACTTTCGTTCCAAGATCTAAAGGGTTAAACTACAACAGTCCGGCCCTACTAAAAAAAGCCCTCCCGCTCAACGTAGCATAGTAGCAAGGTGACTAATTTAGCTTAGAGCGTTGCAACCTCTCAGCGTCGATACCCTAAGCCGGCTCTTAACTAAAGTCAACGGTCGTCTTACCCGTTATGTCCATTGAGCGGCTCAAATGGGAATGGCGCAATGCGAGGGAGCTTTCACTAGGACTTTCTGAAACCTAGGCCAGGTACCCCATCGCAAAAAAAAAAAAAAAACACGTCTTATCTGTCATCACAGCCAGCCGCAAGGATGGTTCTGAGGGATTTCGAAAAGAAGGTCCCGAGAGTCTGGGGTCTCAGACCGGAGCTGCCGCCAACGAAGAAGCCGAGCCAGGTCGAAATCCTTTGTCAGCTTTGGATAGGATTTCATCTAATCATAAGAGCCTCGTAAAAAAAAGCATTTCCAGCTTGGAGCAAAGAATGACGCTAGCAAAAGAGCCAACAGATCGAAGAAGAAGAAGAAAATACTTCAACCAAGAAATTTTGCGTAACGATTTACGATTTCTTCCAATGCGCGCGGCCCGTTGCCCTACATCTGAGATTCCACGCGTACATCAGACCAATCAACCTTACTACCACTAACCCATATCGAACGCAAGTATGGTCCATGAACCTGGGGAACCCTTCCCCGTCCAACTACCAACTGTACAAAAACCACGCGGCTTCGAGGGTAATTCCGTGGGCTGATTGTTGGTGGCCATTTTCTTGTTTTCCGTGACCGCGAGCTCCAAGGGAAAAAGAAAAGATATTAATAAGAACCCCGTGGTGCCGGCTAATTCCTCCTCGAGCGCACAAACCACCGCCCAAAGAGCTCCACTTCCCGTCTTTTCTCAATTGTCAATGTGCTTCGACCTGCCTTTGATGCAAGGAGAATCACATCCTCGGGGCTTGTGCCAATTTCAACGCACTTGCATGAGAACCCCGAACCCGCAACTTAAAAAGGCGTCAGTAGGTGTAATTGAGAGAGGTGATTAATCATTGATCTTGCCCCGTCATCATAAACGGTATTGCGTGCCATCGCAACTTGCGACGTTGACCGTGCTGCCGAGATGCCGCAACTACCTACTACAATCTTGCTTACCTATGTAGCTACCTAAATAACACGAGATATGGCTACACTTTATTTACTTGGCTGCTTGGGTTCCTATGTAATAATAGGGGCTCTCTTTTTCACGCATTCACTTGTCCGATTGTACAATACATACCCGTGTATGCAACGCACGAGCTCTTCCACTTTTCCTTGTTCTTGTCGCCTCGCGACGAGATACCTAAACTGAACGCACGGGCTCGCTTTCGTAATAGCCCCCCTTGCCTTCACAAAGTCCCGAATTGAATTCTTGAATTCTTAACGACAAACCCCTACCTTCGTAATGTCCGTGTGATGTTCAAGTGGCCGACCTCCGTGCCGCATCTCGGCGGCCAATTAAGACAGATCCCGTTGTCGGTGATGGGTTCCCGTAGTGGAAAATACGGATGACAGGTTTCTCACGTACAGTGTTTAGACCACACACCAGCCGTCAAGTTGGTTACCTCCCATCGAGCACAGTCCAGTTTCCCTTTCCTTTTTATGATGCGGAGATGGTTGAGCCTCAACGTTCCCTTACATGGCTCGCGCTGCATGATCTAAGTTCGGGAATCGTCCCGGCCCCCTTACGCCCCTTGCGTGGGGCGACTAGTCAGAACGAACATGTCAGATCATGGTTCGTCTGTCGAGAGGCGTTTTTCTGAAGTCCCTAGTGTGGATCGACTTTTTCGCCTTTTCGTTTATTCTGCGCCTTCTCGCACGATTGCCTCTGGTCGGACGGTTCTGGTCGGCTCCATAGTCTAGTTGATTGGCCGTCAGCTGCTGCGCGGGTGAGATGAGATGAGCCTTGGCATCGCGAAAACCAGGTTACTCAATCCGAAACCTAGACATATAGACCTCGGTCGAATTATCGCCATGTTTGCTTGAGTAACCAACCACAGCATCATCGCGGAGTCTTCCTATCGGTCTAATAAGTACTGTACCACCACCGGTGTATTAGGGCTCTGTTGTGCCCGACCTCCGGTATAGATGAGAATGAGCCCTCAGTACAGTGAGAATTAAAACCGGAATCATATTCGATGCCTCTGGTTAAGCAGAGTTCGTGAGGCGTCCTGCATGCCAAGTCCTTCAAGCCAAAAAAATGATGCCTTCATCGACATTCTCGATCCAAGATCACGGGTAAGTCGGTAAGCCCGGGAGTGGATCCAGACCACCGGTACGGATCCCTCTCACACGGCTCCATAAACCGGATAGTCCGGACCTCTGCTTACACACTTGTTACCACTGTTCATTGATTTGAGGCTGGGGGCTGGAGAGGCAACCTACAACAACGTATGATCCCGAATTGTGACGCAAATCATTGAACCACAGTCACGATGCGATGACCGCAGGAATGTATCGATCGCTGGTTTGATTTAGCATACTAGAACACGCGACGCGTCTCTAATAGCTTTTGGTCTAACAATAGAAGACCCCGTATTAATTAGCTAAGGTGCCGAGGACGACCTAGCTACCTAATCATACATATTGCTTGGCCGTCACCTATATATAAACGATCTGCTAGCTACGGGTTTGTCAAGACTCAGTAAGCAACCTTCCATCGACTAGTGGTAGTTACCATCCCGCCGGGGAACAAATATAATGCATCCGACCATGAGAATTTAGTACCGATTAGCAGGTCGCCGAGAACATGACCTGAGTGGAGCCGTAAGAAACTAAAGGTTAGTACTAGTCTTCATACATGACCTATGTCGTCGATCAAGTATGCTATCGAATAGCGCTCGCGCACGAAGGAAAATAGAACTTTCCAGCATGCTTGGGCCGTATCTACGTTGCATTTCATACAAGACGTCTATCGACCATTATGGTTAGAGAACAACAGGTGCATGTAGCCTCGGTTCAAGGAAAGCTCAACGAAATACCATGTGGGAAGCGCATTAGATATCTCCTTTCTGGAAAGCTGCACGAATTCCTCGCTCCAAGTGGTTAAAGCCTTGCGTACTAGATATTCCAAAGGGGGGGCACGCATAATATACCTTATAATCGAATTAATAGTGAGCATTATATCAGCAATGAGTATTCGCACCATAAAAACAACGCCCTTCGTGCTTTGAGATATATGCAGTATACAGATATAGCACTTGCATGTGTAAGAGGTTATAGTATACCCCTAAACTTATCTCCAGGCATGTCTAGCCATAAACTATATATTCAGTAAACACCTCGTTGTATATCAACTGTCGTACTAAAAGTCATTCAGTAGCGGTGGTGTAATAACTAACCAGAAACGTTCGACTCAGGATGGCACTCATTTGGCCTCGGGATGGAGGTGTCTCATATACCCCCCTTTGAACGAACATACAATGAGTCATGAATGTAGAATCATGACAGATGACGATAGAAATAGCACTTGTAGTTGACCTCTATCTCCCCATGCAGTATCCATGCTGCGTCTGAACGGGGCACAGAGACAAGCAAGTCGAGAATAACAGGCGATTCACTTTCAGATCCACCCCGTGCTACTTGTTTCAGTCTCGCTACCAGAGCGTGTCGCCGTCTGAACCTTCTACCAGCTCCACGGAAGTGCGTGTAGCATCTAAAACTCCAGCCGCATAGCTCACGATATGCTTAAAGGCGGTTCCAATAAGGAGGTTGACAGCGAGCATCGTGGCCAAGCCTCCCGATGGTCTTTGCTGCTAGGCAAAACAACCTAAACTCTCCTGTTCTTATGTTTAGTGACTAGGTACTTTTGTGAATACCTATCTATGGCGGAGGAAGGTTTCTCGTACTCAAATAGAACTTACTACATGCGTACAAAGATAACGAAATTACACCGACGCGTAGATAACATACGAGCTCTTAGCAAATATATACATATGAGTGATGAGGTTATTTGTAGATATCTGTTAAATCTGCAGTTTCATGGTTGGCGTAGACGAGATACCGAGTCTATCAAGATGAAGAGGGTAGTTCTTTGGAATCCCATTAAATATATCCTTTGCGATGGAATATAGAAACTGCAGTGATTAAGACCACTATACAAAAACGCTCCTGTTCCAATTCCCGTGTGTTCCCACGAGCTTCGCAGACCTGTCGTAACAGGTGACCCTGAGCTTGGGGTCTGTTGAGATCATTTTCTCATATGGCGATGTATCATGGATAAAGTCAGATACCAAGCTAAGCAGTAAATAACCGACACAATTCTCGTTATATCGTGCTCTCAAAGTAGGCACACAAACTACTAATTAAGCTTCACGTTATATCCCCCGACAAATACGTAATAATGACAAGAAAATAGGTTATATGTAATATCTCATGACCACCAACCGTAGCTAGAGAAAAGCTGCCACATGATGTCTCGTACGAGTTGTTGGTGTAACTTCGGGTCCTCCATGTGGTAGTCGGAAATAGAGATATTGCAATCAACTTGTAAGGCGTAAGGCGTAGGCATCGGCACTCGACGGGCTAACGGCTGTCCCCACCCCTTTCCGATGGCCGGATCGCGTCAAATCATTACTAATTACTAACATGCATCAATATGTTAATGAGCAGTTGAGCTATATTTACTTTGTGTTTGATAGTTACATCCTCTTTTATCATTCACTTCAAAGCTTCTCAATGTACGATATTTAATTACCGTCATAGTTTATCACCTAGAGTAAATGCCAAAATGGCAGTACCTATCCCTGAAGCGCTCCAGCAAGTTAAAGCCCTTACCTTCGACATCTTCGGCACGGTCGTGGACCACCGCACGTCCGTCCCACTAGAGCTCGGGGAGCGAGCCCGGGAGAAGATAGCATCTCCTACGTTCGGTTCCTTGCCCGAAGCAACTCGGGCTCGCCTGCAGACGATGACCGAGGATGACTGGGGTAAGGTCGCGCAGGAGTGGAGGACTAGCTACTGGGAATTCACGCGGTCGTTCGTACCCGGTAAATCGGAGTGGAAGGACATCGACACTCACCACTACGAGGCTCTGCACGGCCTTCTAGGCAAGTGGGGACTCACAGGCACCTACACAGACGACGAGGTGCGGTCGATAAGTCAAATTTGGCACAGACTCAAGCCGTGGGATGACTCCGCGGCAGGCATCCGCCGGCTGGGGATCCGATTCGTCACCTCGACGTTGTCGAATGGCAACCAGTCGTTGTTGCAGGATCTCAACGCCTACGGGGATCTAGGCTTTCGGAAGATACTGTCCGCAGCCGACTTTGGTGCATATAAGCCGCACCCGAGTACGTATCTGGGAGCGGCTGCCGCACTTGGGTTTCGGCCCGACGAGGTTGCCATGGTCGCGGCTCATCTAGGAGATCTTGCCGGCGCTCGATCGAATGGTCTCCGGACAATATATGTAGAGCGGCACCGAGAAGAATCGTGGAGTCCCGATGATCTGCAATATAAGGAAGCTCGCGGGTGGGTTGATCTCTGGGTGACCGAGAGCGAAGATGGGCTTCTCGAAGTAGCAAGGAGACTCGGCATACCCGAGTGAAATACCCGTCAGCCCGTTAACCAACATGATTTCCTTAACCTTGGTCGAAACGGGGAGGGATGCGAGATCCTGGCCATGTGCTCTCCGCGGTGTACTAATGCGAAATAGCTCGAGTGATAGATGATACATCATGGCGAAATGTGAGGAAAATTGATGACCCAGCCAACCCGATTCAAGCATTCACGAGATTTAGAGCCCGGGCGCCCGGATGCCCAGATACTCCACCATAACCTAGTCTATATTCAGCATGCTTTAAGTTCTCAACAGAAAATCCAAAAGTAGCGGTGATGCTGTACACCCAGACAATTAACCCGTCAAGATCCCAGGGCAGTAGAAGATGCGGCAAGTCCCGACGTCAGCGCTTCCCACGTGTATTTATCGCGTCTTTCTGGTGGAACGTAGGAAGCGGCCTCACCTATGCACATGAGTTGCTTTACCTGCGAACACCGACGTCTATATTGGCGCTAATCGAACCGGAACTTAGTTGCCGAATTCATCATGCGTAGTTATCCATGTATGTCATGCTGTAGTTTCTCCGCGAAATCAAGCATTTTGATTTGCGTTGATCTAGGAATACAACAGAGGCGAGAGCAACTTGGAAGCGTGAAAATAGATCGGTAACGCAGTGCCTAAAATTTTTGTTACCGATAATCAAGTTTAAGATCCCCGTTATCCGTTTGAAGAGGTGTCATTGCCGTACTTGAAACGCAACCAACGACCTTCAAATGTTGAAGGTAAGGAGATACCCGTTGGTGATAATGTATAGTGCATGCATAGTAGATTATATCTTGTCTGCTTGAGTACAAGGCTTCGGATGTGATGGCCCTCTACTGACTCTGGCAAGTCGCTCGAGATATAAATTCAACAAGAATCTCAATAAGGCAACTCGATTGAGAAGTTGGATCTGATGGGAGAGGGACTTGTGCCCCTTTACGTAAACGGCGCATTCTTACATGAGCGTAAGATTGATTCCACAAGACATGCTTTGTAAGCATCAGCAAATCTTGTGAATCTGGAGTTTCCAAGAAAATCAAATGTGCCTGTCTCAATTCGAGAAGCGATCGGACATGACAAAGTTTGCTGGCTGCATCTCATCACGCCGGCTGGCCGCTAAGGTAGGTTCAGATAGTAATGGCACGGGCGACGATGCTCCAGTTCAATGGCAACGCCACGCAAGCCACCAAGGCTTCTCTTGTGCATACTACGACTTTGCCATTCGCGACAAGCGAGCGCATGCATGATGCGGTATTGTCAATTAAGCGCCGCTAAATTTTGTATGTATCGAAGTTGTGGACAATACGCAACCCCCGACGTCGTCTCGAGGGGACCGCCAAGGCGAGAAAAAGGCGCCTGCAGCTGTGAAACATAATGAGGACGATGATTGGGAGATTCGAGACCAGCAGGCATGACGGTGAGATCGAATAGACTATGTCGTACACGCATTTATATGAATGTGCGTATACGGTAGACTTCACCTTTCAGGATAACCAATTATAATAGCGACGAGGACGATTGTGGGTGTCGGAGAGGGCACGCATCCTCTAAGCGAAGTACGTGCCAGTTGCAGTCGATATTTATGCGGCCACGCCTATTCGTCGTTCATGTTCATGACCTGTAGGTATGGTGACATTGCTGCGGAATGGAAAGACTTTTGACAGAAGGATTCATCGTTGATCTGTGAAAATGCAACAGTTCAAAAGAATAGGAGTGAATAGTAAAGCTTTAGCTCTACAGATATAGTCGACCATAATTTGAATGAGACACAACTTTTCCGAGGTGTCTGTCTTGGGTAATGCCCTATAACGTCGGCTAGGAGATGGGATCTAGCTTTCTGATTTGTAAGACCAGCAAGAGCTAAGCTGTGGTCTTATCCTTTAATGTCCGGTCATCGAATAGTTGTCGAACCCAATGTACGCCCATTAGGGATATTCTGGTATGCCAAAAGGGTTCCAAGGTAGTAGAGGTAACGAATTCCTCGGACTTGTACGATCCGTATTGGACAATATATTGCAGAGCCGGAGAAACAACTCACAGGGTGAAAGCGGCCGACATGCGTACGTAGTAACGGCACTATGCAAGGTATTTCTTGATAACCCTCTCAGCGTAGCGAAAATCGGATGCTGTAGCTCCCCGGCACGGAACGCGGAATGGGGCTTGTATGTGTGTGTAAGTGCATCGGGCGTTGAGCCTCAGTCACTCGCGACTTAGCTAGCCGCTACCAGTCATAGTTGAATAGTCCTGTGTAAGTTGTAAAGAGAACCCTTACGTTTCTGTTTTAAGAGGGGTCTCCTTGTTAAAGAATAAAGGAACGAAAACATCATGCCTTTCTTTTTCGGCACGAATCCGATAAGATATCTGTCGAGGGACTTGATGATAGGTGGGCGTTTAGGGAACATGGAATCCCGACAAGAGATGGAGAAATGGAAGAAAGGAGTAAACGAAGCAAAGATGATGGGCCAGTCAGCTTCGACATAGCTTTGCCGCAGGTTTACAGCAGGTTCATGTGTAGATTACCTGTTTGCAGAACGAGAAGAAACGAAATGCAGATGGCTTTGCGAGGTTGCATCACCCTTATGTTACTTTGTAACGTTCATTAGGGATGATCTTAAATGAGTTTGTACTAGGAAGTCGGAATATAGATAGATACCATCTTAGCTCAAAAATTGGTTGGAGACTTGGAGTTGTAAGAGATTAAAAGTAGAACAGGTCCCTTTCTAAACATCCACGAGAAGTATTCAAGTAAGAGTAACTTTAAGATAGGTAGCGTAAACAGGTATTACATACAATAAATCCTCAGCTCACCTTGCTTGCACCTTCCGCTTAATTATAACCTTACCTTATGGAGGCTATTACTACATGTTGTTCGCATGGTATATGCCCGCACTGAGTTTTCTTCTTTTCCAACCCTTGGTTTTTTTTACCACATGCTTACATGTAAGGTACCTACCAAGATAAAAAAAAATAAAAAAAAGTTGTATCTGATCCGTACAAGTACTTATTACTATTGTTATCTTAATCTCTACATGATATTATCTTCACGAATAGTATCTTGCATTCACCTTATTGTTAACTATTGCTTTCAAACAAATCCAACATTTTAATTTCATCGACGTCGTTCCACATTAGATCAGTCTTAAAATCGACAAGGTTGTTTATTGACTTGATCCTTGTTTACGACATATTGGTTGCCTCTTTTAGTATTACATACCTACGATACGGTAAAGTCGAGAGTGGAACTCGGCTCAGCCTAGAAAACCCGCCCGCGGCATCGACAGCGTACATCCCGATTAAAGACTATTAGAAAGTAAGGATTAAAGAAATAAAATCGGAAATGCATAGCCTTATCATCGTTGATATCGTCCAACGAAGCTTTATAGGATTTATGTACTTAGGCGGTTTAAATAACGATAATTTAATATTTCAACGTTAATTCCATAAAAGTTACTTCCTGCCATTAAAGCAATGGTTTCATTGGTAGGAGGAACCGTTTTGTATTATAATGAAATTTGAATATTTAGAGTTTATATAAAGTTTATGTGACATTTCACTTGGTACTGAAGATTGGTATGGTTGGCTACGAGAGCTAAATGTTTTAACACTGTTAAATCTATGATACCTTTAATTGTATCAAAGACAGCTATTGTACCAATTATAATTGGACTTTTAAAACAGTGCCAGTCTTCTTGTAATTGTACCCATTTTCTTTTCGGAACCGTGGCAGGACTGTCCTGTAACTGTAAACAACCCTCTCTAAAGATTGGCTTTGGGTCCTCAAGGGCTCCCCACCTCCGCTTCGCCATTAAAAAAAATCATCCCGGCCACGGGTACTTGTACCGCACCTCCGGTCAGCTAGCTAGAAGGCAGCACCTACCTAGGGTAGCACACCTGGGCACTTAGCACTCCTAGCACACCCAGTAAACCAGCCTATGTATTGTACCTAGGACAGCCTAGGCTAGGTAGGTAGCGCTGCTCCTTCCCTACCAGCCTATGTACCAGCCTACCAGCCTAGGTACCCAGCCTACCTAACCCTAGGACCACCCAGTATTGGAGGTACCTATCTACCTAACTACCTGGTTCCCTCAACTGTAATCCTGTCCAGTATCGCTGCCAGTTTAAGAGTCTGGAATCTCTCCCTATCTAATGCGCTACCGCCCGCTACCGTCCGTTACCTTACGCTTAATTTTCCCAGAGCTTAGGCCCTTTCCAATCCAAAGTCTCAATTCTCCACAATCCACTCACCTAAGTAATAATACATACGGTCCTATCTTTCCTCTCCTTACTCCCCTTCTTCCCTTCTCCATTTTCTTGTCTTTGCTCAAGCTAAAAAGTACGGACGTTGCTGCGATCAATTCCGAGGTTCCTCACTACTCCTCCTTAACTACCTAGGTGAATTGACTGGCGCCTCTCTGCGTCTCTGCGTCTCTGCGTCTGCCTTTCTAATACCTACCATCATCTTCTCCGCCTCCCCATCACCCACCGAAACCAGCTTCTTCAACATAGCCGAATAGCTGTGCGGGCCGACGAACTTAGCCACCTCGCCTACTGCCCGTGCTAAGTCCGACAGCCTAGGTCTTCCCACGACCTCTCTATCTTCTACTCCCATCTTCATTCATTCATTCATTCATTCATTCATCACTCTTCAACCTCGAAACTTTGCCTGGTCCTGAGAGGCCACTTCTTATTTCAACATGGCGGGGAAAATGGTGTTATATAAATTGGTGGTGCTTGGTGACGGTGGTGTCGGCAAAACAGCTTTGACAATCCAATTATGTTTGCAACATTTCGTTGAAACTGTAAGTCCCTCTCACAATTCACAAAAGCCCTAGCAACCGTTTCCGCATCGGCGCCAATCGGCCCCCGCGCGCGATTAGAGGCTTGGAACAAAGATCGCTAACAATGTCCGATAGTACGACCCGACAATTGAGGACTCGTATCGAAAGCAAGTCGTTATAGATGGCCAAGCGTGTATGTTGGAAGTACTGGATACTGCCGGGCAAGAAGAATACACAGCATTACGAGATCAGTGGATCCGGGATGGCGAGGGTTTCGTGCTAGTATACAGTATTTCGTCCCGATCATCATTCTCGCGGATCAAGAGGTTTCATCACCAGATTCAAAGGGTGAAGGAGTCGTGCTCGTCGTCGCCTACCTATCCCGGTTCGCCGATAGCTACAGTAACGCCCGCTAGTGCCGTGCCTATCATGCTAGTCGGTAACAAGAGCGATCGGGTTACAGAAAGAGAGGTCTCAACACAGGAGGGCCATGCTCTAGCGCGAGAATTAGGATGCGAGTTCGTCGAAGCGTCGGCCAAAAATTGCATAAATGTCGAAAAGGCATTCTATGATGTTGTCAGAATCTTGCGCAGACAGCGACAACAAGCGGCTCGCCCGATGCCGCAAGCCGGTCGCCCACGGCCGCAGAATGGAGACGCCCCCCACAGGGAACCTGGTGATAGGTACAGAAGGGGCCGCCGAGGTGGAGGAGGAGGAAATGGAGGACGCTGCGTCATATTATAAATGCGCCTCATATCGGCATTACGTGCGCAGCATCCGCGCGTTCGCGATCAACGCTCTGATGACGAATAATGTCTATCATGTATTGGATTGTGTCAAGTTACCCTCCGGATGCTCTAAGTCATCTACGACTCCGGAATGATGGCAACACCAAAACATCAAACGCGTACCACGAGAGCACTTGAGCGATACCGTGTTCATACTTATTAGAGGGCTATCATGTGCCTCATCTTACACTGCACTCTATACATCTACTAGCTTTCGAATTGGCGAACGGCGTACGAACAAAAAAGCGGCATCATTGGGCGCAAGTAACCTTGATTTCCTTGAGCAGGGACGAAGACGTTTTTTGTGGACAAGACAGGTGGGCGGCTATGACGGTGTTTGGGAGTCTCGGGGCGTGCCTTGCTCAGGTTAAACCGAATTTTTGCTAGTCCAGTCTAGGGCGCCCATGTCGAGACATCGATGTTGTCGATTATGTGTTGGATATTTATTCACCACCGGCCGATTTCTTATTTGGAAATCTTAAAAGAAAAAAGGGCGCTGCAATGTAAGGGCTCGAGGTTTCGTCGAGCCAATACCTACCACTATTACTCGAATCTAGAGAGCCTACGTATGCTCAATGAATTGATCTACTATCTACTATTTACTTGACTATTTACATTACACTTTAGCTTCGTCACTATAACTTGGCATTGATTATATAACCTTTGTTCATGGTCGATTATGTAGGTTGCTGTCTTTTGCTTGGATTAAGATTCTGCTGTGTTTCTTTTTTCTTTCCTTTCTTTTCCTTTCCCTTCAGGTGGTTACCCCTTAGCGGTTCTCCGATCAAGTCAGCGCCAACAACATCAAAATTACAAAACCTTTCAGGAGTCGTAGGAGGTTGCCGCCCAGTAATTACGAACTCCTACAACGCCCTACTCCAATCGTCAACGCTTCGAAACGCACGGAACACTACAAATGTGTGCTAGGGCATTGCGCGGGAACCGGACCGGGGGTGGTCGAGGCCAAAGATGGATTATGGATTCGTCTACCCACAGGGGGCCTGTGTACCCAAGGACCAAAGACCAGAGTCGCGATACGGGGGGCTGCCCTGTATAGTGGGACGGCGTCTACCAGGAATGGTACTTGCACTTGTGTAAAGTTGCAAACCCAAGTAGAAAACTGTCGCGCTACTGGAGCATTTCTAAGCACACCTCGGGTGAACGGTTCGCCGAGCCTTTTTTGTATCGATAGGTGATTACCTACATACCTCTAGGGTTAGGTAGGTTACTGGTGAACGGCGTGGTGGTTTGGGTCACACTATGGGATCCCATACCTGCTATGGTGGTTAAAAATACCTAGGTAGTTTGCATAATTATTACAAGACTACACTAGAGTATGGTGCACATGTAGAGTATAGAGAAATGGAAACAAAAAGAGGAAGGAAACTAAATTCCATGTCGCCAATCAAAACGTCTGGACCAGTCCAGGCTTGTAGGTCGCAAGCTTTGTGGGGATCTTTCATTATGTATTAGGCACCAAAAGGTCCTTAAAGTTGGCATTGGACCAACATGATCTACGTTTTAAAGGAGCCTCTGGGACGGTAATATCGTTGACCCTGTCCTGATTGATATTCGGCATCTAAACCGAACCTGGCGTCGCCTCCAATAAACAAAATAAAAACAACCGCACATAAGACCGAGCTATGTACGGGATATTATAACCTCATGGACCTAACAAGCTGTGCCGTCGAGGTTTTGCGGCTTGTTTATTTTATTAACTCTCGGACGGTGTTCCCTCTGCACAGACAGCACACTGTAATGTAGGTATGTATGTACGTGCGTCCGAAGCGGCGCGGCAAGACCCCTCCAGTTTGGAGTAGCGGGAAGGGGGAGGGGGGAAGCTTTTACCTATGTGCCAGTCGGTAAATTCTTTCTGCCCTCTCTGGCGCTGATCCTGATGGGCGCGTTGGCATCATCTTCCGGGTCTGCTCTCGTCTCGTTCTTACATGCTTAGCCGCGCAAGCTACTATGTATGTAAGTTCTCTCGATCTTACAACATAATGCTATAGGGCACACGACAGTGACATGACGACACCCGATATATCGACGCCATTTATTGGCAGAGTCGAGCCGAGTCTATCGATATCGGGTAATACATAGGTATATATATGTATATATGTAAGGCGGCTACACCTATCACCAACACAACCGACACGCCGAATAGCGTAACAGCATACTTTCGTGTGTAGCTACTACGTAAGCATGCAGATATATACTTACCTAGGTACGGATGTATTGAAGTAGGTAGGTATGTATGTACTATGCAGTACGAACGTGTGTGCAACCTGTCAGCAGCATCAAATATTGATGTGGGCTTAACTGTTATCGTAGCCCCTTACCCTTTATAGCTCCGGTCGTCTTCGTTGCATGCGTTAGTAAGGATCGCGCAATACTCTATTATACCTAGTAACCCAGGGCTGCCAGGTAGGTTCAAATCGATAATTACCTAATAAATACTTTAGTAGAATAGTGTTATCAAATTAGACTATTTAGTGTACTTCTAAATGTATGACATCCATTTACACTTCCAAGGTTGTCTCTCGTCCCTGCTTCTTCCCTTCGCTACCCTAAGTACTTAAGGTAAGGTAGGTATAGCATGTATGTACTTGGCTGCTTAGGTCCATAGCGGATAGGATGCTAAACATTGAAGGGGAAAAGCCTCCAAGCTAATGGGGAAAGGCGCTAGAGTTTGACGCTTGCATCGAAATGGGGTGATCAGTGGAATAACCTTACGAATTAATCCGTGCCCGGTAACCAAATGCATGGCTTGCTAGGACTAGGGAGCTCTAATAAAGAAGGGAAGTACTATGTAAAAGTAAAAAGGGTAGCCATGAGACAAAAACTTCAAGCGGCCCCTTCTGCGGCCAGGACTCATCGGTAAGTGCATCCATGGGATATGTATGGAAATGTACCGACAGGAGAAACGTGGGCACCTCCCGCGGTCTTTACCCACATCAAATATCTGACCTTGTAATGCGTACCTAGATATGTATATACTGCATAGTATACTTGGGCAAACCGTACATCAAATACATGTTTGTAACGGTTAAGTTTGTACAATAAGGTAATTAGTAAGAATAAAAGGTGAAGGTGACAGGAAATCGCGGTTTACTAACTGACTCGCTAAAATTCTTTATCGTCTTTTTCAAATTCAATTGGATGGAATCAATTTTACCTTCTGACCACCATCCACCTTTTCTTCATCTTTTTTTTTCGCCGACACACCACTCATTCTCGTAGTTGGACGACAGCCGGACTCTAAAAACATCCAATTGCACCAATTCCTACATACCTACATAAGTACACTATTATCCTTGGTCTTCTTTTCTACGGGTCTAAAATCCATCCATCCATGCAGATCAACAGGGGGGATGGTGAGAGATGTTCCCAGAGAAAGAAGCTCTACATATCTAGGTACCTTAGCCTAGGCAGCCCTAGGTAAAGAGGCATACACTAAAATCCATATCATATGTACGGCAAGGAATAGGGTAATAATTAAAGATCATAAGGAGACATTTTGCTCTTAAGCATCGATGCCGGGGATTTGGGCGTTTTTTTCTTCTTCTTGATTTCCCACTGACCCTTCTCTAGGTAGTCTTGGGAAAATGCCAGCGGAAACTCGGAATCTCAACCCGGCCTGGTACTGCTTACGTGCAGTCCGTGTGCTTGGTAATAACAGACGCGATCTGGTGCCGAATATCTGATACCTGCGGAATATCTCTTGGTCTACCCAGAACGACCATGCCGCCATTTATTATCAAGAGGGTCTGGTCTGACCTATCAGGTCTCCCTTCACCTAAAGCTCACTCCCAACCTACATACATACGTATACGATCGTGTAAGCCTTGTCAGTCTTTGTCAGTTTAGAGACCTTCATCGAGCTAGGATCGCCGGATGAGACTGACCATTTTAACATTGCCGAGAATTGCGCCCGGCCTTTCTATGAAAAGCACAGAGCAATCGTCTAAAATCTGTCGTAAGACTGGCGGGTTGCTACGTTCGGCTCTTCCCGCCTCTGACCCGCCCCTATTTACATTTTATCATAGCTCTCAAGTGGGAACGAGCTGCGGTGACGTCGGGCCAACGTCTGCCCAACCCTCACGGGCCGACAATGACTCTCCGCAAGCCGTGACTTAATTTGCATCTGTACATGCCTACTTACACATGTCAACAATACACGTGCATACAGTTATCCTGGTATTCGCCCTATGCCTTCACCTCGGGTTGGTAAAATACTACATACAGCAACGTGGAGAAAACCCTGCAGTAACTCACATTGGCCATCACGCTTAGTTTCACGTTTCATTGGTAACACCATGTGAACTGTGAGTTACCAACCTCGCAACAGCCAACCGTTTGCCTGGTAGCCTTGTGGGGGTTCCCGAGCCAAAGCGGAAGGTCGAGCGTTTCCACTGTAATGAAAAAAATACGTCCGCCTCGCTAGGGGTATCTTTTCATCATCAACCTTGCATCCTACCCTTCAAAGCAAATTCAACATCACACAGACCCTGTCACTGACCCTGTTACCGTGGGAAGAGCCTCGCTACAAGAAACGTGTTTTCCCCTTGCTCGATTCGCTAGGCAGCATGCTGCGCGTCGGCAAATTCTTCCCATATGCGGATGACGCTGAGGGCATCACTTAATGCTACCGACGGTCATGTTTCAACTCGAGTCAAAATTTCCCTTTCACCGACAATACAGATGTCAATACGAGTCATGCTGAAGGGTTTAATGGGGTCAGCCCCCATTGCCCAGGGACTTTAAACCACGTTCACGGGAAGAAAACCTCTTTCTGACGTTGTACAGAGTTGTTGCTAGCGAACCATTCGAAAACATCTTGCTATCTGCTCGATCTCGCTTCCGGGTCCAAGCCAATGGTATCCCTTTCCCTGCTTGCCATCGTTAACCACGCATATATACCGTACATGGGCAATATTAAAGACCATAGCCGCAAATGAACATGCCCCCACGGTAATAAGCCCATGGTGTCGGGTGATCGGATCAATGTTGTCGGTTGTACAACCCCACAGCTCGATCCTCCCAGTGCCACGGGCGCGGTCTGAGAGCTCCGGTTCATCAACCCTACTTCATCGATTATAAGTTTCCTGCCTTTGATCTTCATGGTCGTATGCTGTGGGACAATGCCATTAATCATGGAGTATCTGGATGGAAAAAACCCATCGTCGTGTCGATCACACCTCTTTCAGCCTCTGCTCAGAAAGTCAAGCATTATGATCCTTCGCAATGTTAGAATAGCCTTGCAGTTCGTGCCCCCCGCGTGTCACGTTGACTCGAACGCATGCCGTCCTGCACGCAAGAACCAAGAACGACTAGCGTCTTCAAAATCGGAAAGCTTGAAGACGCGCACGAGTTAAAAGGGGTTGTGTTCGAAAGTGCTTCGATATAACTGGCTTCTAAGTAGATCAGCGTTGCTATTATCAACACGTGGCGTAGGCTTACGGTGCAGATACCTAGTCAACCAAGAGGAATGGCTGTTTCTGCCATTTCGGTCGTGCTGCAGAAGCGACATGTTCGTCTCATCTGAATACGTTGCAAACTTTCCAGAGACCTTCGAGAAGGAAAATTTTCTCCTGTTCCCGAATCTTGTTGTTCTTCCACACCGTGTTTTCTCCTTCCTTTCTTGGTCGGGCCGTCCCGTCCTGCTATCGACCGGTGTATACGCAGCGGCGTTATCCAAGGTTTGCGATCCTTCCCGACAGCGATTTTCTGATGGTTCGCTAGTTGACTTCTCTTCAGCGCTCTACAGTAAACGCGAGTTTCTTATGTCAAAACTGCCGATTAGCCAGTCTGCGGTAGGTGAGAGACTAGATATCGCTGGCTAATGCTACGGAACGATCCCGCGGTTTATCTTCGTAATAGCCAGTATGCACCAATACCTCCATATTCAGTGATATTGCAGCTCACTCAGCCGGATATATGTATCTACTTGGGTATGAGTGTCCGTGTTTCGGTGCCACGCACATGAGCTCCGATGCCCTTGGTTTATACTCCGGTTCTAACCTGGACAATTTCGGCCCTGGCTCATCGGCGTATCCTGTCTTAGATCATGTCTCCGCTGACGGAGGAGTTTAGGCTTACGCTTTAAGTACACGTGGGATTTTGCAATGCAGAATCTGCATTGTTCAAAAACCCATGGTCCCGTCGCGGAGTCCGCTTTACCTTATACGGTAGGTCTTATGAGATTCGAGTAGTGTATGCCTACCTAGGTACCTACTCGATCTCAGTGTCTCTTACTTGCTGATATCAGCGTGAAATTCGTTTGCATGGGTGGTGGTCTATCTGAGAATGTGATATCACTTCGATCGTGGTACGCATTCTCGATGTACGGGATATTAGTTCTGTTCGATCTGCCAGTACAGTGGAGAGAATCTGGGTCATTCGATCAAAAGTGATGTCCCATCCACTAGCCACCGGTCATCACGGCTGAGTGCCCCGATATCTGATCTCGGAAGATTCACGTAATGAAGCAAGAGATATGTGTGTACGTCACGCTGCAGAAGTGGCGGAATATAGTTTTATCTCATCCACTACGCTTCACCCCCACGGTTGTGCAATCTACATTCCTCTACGTGGGTGGATGCGCCCCTGAAATCTAGATAGGAGAATTTACCGACTCCATAACGAACGCTATTGCAATGCGGAGTAAGCATATTTGACATCGGAGCTATTCTGGAATTGCGGAGTGCATCGGACAGATGATAGATCTAGGGCTTAGCCCTACATGTGCCCCCCCCCCCCCCCTTTCTGCCCTTTCGCTGTCGTCGAGGAATCTGAGCCTTGCGTGTGTGTATCTTTGCCTACGTGGGTAGGTATATCCGTTACAATGTAACAAATTCTTGTTTTGCATGCACTTGTTATACCCCGGTAGGTTGAAGAGATGTTGTATTTCCCAGTTTCGTCTTGGGGTATCGTGTTGTAAGTATGGAATGCTTGTGTCTGAAGTGGCGTATGCTATTTCTGTATCTACGAAATATTGTCTTGCAATATCAAGATGAGGAGGGCTTGACTCAACGGCACAACTGAATCATATTTTTATTCATGCCCCAACTCGGTTTTACCAATGAGCTGGATAGGCAAGATGAGTGTGCTCATTATTGGATTACGATGTAATGTGTATAGGTGTATACCTACCTGTTTCTAACGACTTCTATAAGTTGCTTAACCAATAGTGAAAAGAGGTCGAAGAGTCAAGGGGCTAGCCTCAGATAGCTAGGGGATATATGGATATCAAAGTACAAAAGGCACATATAAAGCTACTTATCATAGAGATATCCCTATTTCCTCGGAGCTAATAACAACGACATACGTGACTAATGCAGGGGGGCATGCATGTAGGCCAATAAGCATATGATGGTCTAGGAAGATACATAACCAGGTAGACAGATGGAACCAATGGATAATTTGGCATTGTTTTTTTGATAGCTGTAGGATGCCTCTTCGCTTGCTTCTGTGGTAATTCGGCAAAGATTTCTTGCATCCAAGTTTGTAGACATAGGGTTGGTTAAGTGACACGATAAATTCGGTATATGCTGATGATTTGTTGTTAGCCACCCAACCCCTTTTCGTCTGGCATGTAAAACATCCTGTTCTATATACTCCCAGCGCGGGACGAGAGAGAGAGTTATGGTGCCTTTTAAGTTTACTTGTACGCCTCAAATACTTTATATGCCGGTTTCGACGTCATATATGCGAATCTGTTTACCCATGAAGCGGAATTTATGATACGAAAGATATATTTGACCATTAACACAACCTACTACCTTCCATTAACCACCTGGTATACGGATGTGCAATATATGTGGCAGCAAACATCGAGCATACATCCCGTCGTGAGGGAGTCATAAATGCAGCATATCCCGACGGCAAGTCACATAACGGGTAACCGAAGAATAGGGCTCGGGATAGGGGAAGCTGTGCCACGGACGCGGACGTGGGGTACCGATTGTTTATTAGGTATATTCGGGCTGCCATGTAATGTCACTCACGTGTGCGGGTACGGATACGGGCATGAAGCGGGAGGGGAGGGGGCCGGGTGCGGACATATAGACTTATGTTATTTTTATTTCATGCTAGGTAGGTAGGACACATGGCTGGCTGAGCCTGGGTGCATATCTTGGCAGTCATATATCTGCGGGTTTCTTTTTCTCGCATACTGCTGCACTGGCGAGGACTATCGGGTGGAGCAATGGGGGAGGAAGGAAAGGGGTATAGGTATTTCCGTTTAAACAGCATGAGCGTGAGACTGTTCCTCGCCTTCATGAATAAATATCAACGGGGGATAGTTACGTTGAATGCTAGCGAATAAGCAAATCAACTGCAGATTGTCTACTATGTAGGTACGTTGCCTACGGCAGCAAGCTTAGGTATTTACCTTATACCAGCAGCTGCTGCACCTTAGACAAGGTGGAGGCTATTGCTCTATGTAGCCTATATTTCTATCTCTGTAATATGTTGTGAAATAAGCACCCGAGGCTAGACCCCGTAAGGAATGAGAACATATATCTAAGTATGTAGTAGTAACTTTGATGTTAGAACGGTAAGTCTCTTCACACACGCGCACACACATACCAGAATACAGGGAAACTACCTCGTATTGATATACATGTGGACATGCTCAATGCTCACCCTTCATCCAACTCATCTTCGGTGAGAAGAGGGTCGAGTAGAATCAATAAATAATTCTTATTATAATTATTGAGCCATCCACGTAGAAGTAAGTCCCGAAAGGACCTCACTCTGAAGGGCACCGTTTCCGTCCCTCTCCTAAAAGGGAAGAGAAAAGAAGAAAAAATATATATATATCGAATCACCAACTCCCAGTGACATTCGCCACCAAAACACCGCCTCCTGCGCCGGACAATGGGTACGAGCATTGCAACGGACAGACGAGAGTTCTCGGGGGCTGCAGTGCGACCCCCCCCTTCGAGTAGCCACTCTTTGCCCCGGGGACTTGGCGCCGCGGGCTGCGCTGATGAGGGGTGTCTCTACGAAGCACTGCGTGCCGCTCTAGGTAGGTATGTAAGTCAATCATCGTCTATCTCTACCTATGTACTCAACCTATTATTTGCTCTACTTACGATTTTCATAGGTATATCACATAGCGGAATGGCATCGATGGAGAGTAGAGCAAGGTGAGCACAGTTGCTACTTGTTTGAATTCCGACAAGGAAGGAGGTAGGCAGGCAATGAAGGGGTTTCTGTTGAATAGACGACTAAAGTGTGATGAGCTCAGACTTTGAGAATTGGAGTAATGAGTTATCATTAAAACACTATTGTATATACTCTGTACTAACTGAGGTCTTCATGAACGGGATTAACTACCTAACATTAGTTATTAGTACTAATCTCGCCTTGAACCGCCTATGTACATACTTAAAGTAAGTTACAATATGGTGTATTACCCCCTGATATTCCCCTGATGCCTATGATGTAGATACAAACCACCGTCACACCCACAAAGTCAGAATATGAATGTTGAATGAATTACCGCAGCAATAAGACACCTTGTCGTTGGTTTATGCTGTGTCATTGAGAGAAGTTTAAATCTATGACGGTCAACCAATGTAGATGGGGCCAAGGAGGCTATTGAATGCCTACCTAGGTAGGTATCCAGTTAACCTCTATCTACACATCTCCCGGCGTATCCTTGGTGCTTCGCGCTTACAATACACAAGCTCAAGACCTAACCGATATCAATCACCAAACCACAATAGCATTGGAACAACATCGCATTTGTCATCTCTCAGCCCCTGAGGCCTAAAAGAGGGGGCCAATACATAGCAAGGACAGGCTGGCCGCAATGGCGGCGCCAGCAACCGGTCTGCCGGAGGTGCTATTTAAACTGTTCCGTTTCATTCATTTCTCCAAGCCAAGACGCCGTGCCGTATAAAGATCCAGCCCAGACCTGGTCCCGCTACGATGTCAATCGTAGCGGGTGGTATGAATAAGAAGCAACAAGAGTAGGTTCCCGATTGACCAACAACAAGAAGTAAAGAAAAAGTCCAGACTAAGGAAGTAAATACTAGAAATTTAGTTTTGAATAGACGAGTTTATCCCCCATTTCCGCGCGTTTCCCATTTCCCGTTATGATACTAGACATCACGTTAGATCGCGGCTAGATCAGTCTCGTAAGGCATTTTCGTCGCCAAATGGACTACTATTCCGTTCCGTAGATGATTTGCGTTTGCCATCTGCCGCCCGCCTCGCTTCCTCTCCCGTCGCAACACTGAGGGAGCTGTTTTCATTTTCCTTGTGGCCTTGCTTGGGTGGATCGGCAAAAGGGCCCTGATCAACGCTCGGCGATTCTTCGATTATTGTCACCGCCTTAGACTCTCTTTCCTTGTGCGTGTCGAGCAGTTGTACCAGGGGTTCTGGGTTATCAGACTCTACGGCGGTAGCAGAATCAGAAGATTTGGACTTCACGTCAACAGCTTTGGGTCCACTGCCAACACGGACTACCTGAGGCCGCACAGCAGTTGCTGTGGACGCGCTAGCGTTCTTGAAGAAGGTGGCGCCGATGCTGAAGGCAGGGGACGCAGGTGGCTGCTCGTATTTCTCGTAGTCGACGGCTGGTACAGGCGGCGTGGAACTGCCACTGGTACTACTAGGTGCCCGTGATTTGACGCTGACAATAGACGGCTTGAGGAAATTGCCCTTTTGAGCCGGCAGAGGAGAAACTATAGCGTTCTTGCCATAAATAGTTGAAGCAACACTAGATCGTGGAGCATAAGAAGTTCGCGCCATGGATGAGCGATCGCTGTAACCGGAGATACCCGAGTACGTCGAGTCGCGAAGGTCTCCCGGAACGAAAAAGTGCTGCTCGGAAAATGGCGAGTTGCTGCCCTTGTCGGAGTGTGCGATGGGAATTGGGGGAACAGGCGGGACAAGAAGTGTTGGCGACGTAGGTGTGGCTCGGTTGGTGACACCAGGGATATATGCGATCTGGATGATGTTCGAGGCGCGAGTGAGAACAGTAGAAGCGATGGAATGGACGGTATGTGTCGAGGTTCGTTTCGATCTCCTCGAGGCAAAGTCATTCTCCATACCCTCCTTCGTTTGCTCCACGTCTCCTTGCCATCGCTCCGGCTCATATTGCCCCCTCTTGTTCTTGATGCAAAACCTCCATACCAAGTAAGTGATGATAGCAATGGCTGCTAGACCACCAATCACACCACCTACGATAGCACCAACATTTGGCCCGCCGCTTCCCTTGGACGAAGAAGACGCCGCTGTTGGATCTTTTATACAGAAGGCCCTCGGACAATCGGTGCAGGACTGGATTGTAAACTGGCACGATTCACCGTCGCCGCATGCAGGGCATGTTGGTGATATGTTGTCACAGACCACACAGCCGTTTTGTCTTTTGGAGAAGGGCGATGGGAGGTCTTCGTCTGATGATTGGGTATTAGATATACGAGGTGGATGAGGCGAAGTGGAGTGGAGGAAAACAAAACTTACTCAGAGAGAAACCGACGAAGCCAGGAACGCCTGCCATCGTTATCCGATAGGAACGAACTCAAGATATTACGCAAAAGGGAAGCCGGGGATAGTTTGAGTTATAGGGGACTTCAAGTTGTCTCCTCGTTAGGGATCGACAGTATGATGTTCTATGGTCGATAAAGAACTTGGTCTTGGCGGTGAGATCGACCGTATGCAGATCGAGCTAACTGACTACAGTGCCTCTCTTCGATTGGCGATTGATCCAAGCGCAGCGTGTACCAAAGTAAGTGATATTTTGAAATTTATTGAATTCCCAAAAGATTATGCAGCGATATTGGATGATGATGATGTATGATTTAGCGTTGGTCGTGGTCGTGGTCGTCGCGTGTCATGAGTTGAGTTGTTGACTTGAATTGACGTTAGACGTGAGAAAAGGGGGCGCGAAAGTGTTTGAGCGGGTACGAGTTCGTTGTAAAACGGTTGGATGGATGGATGATTGATTGATTGATTGGGAATAAAAAAACGAGTGACAGAGAGACTAGCTCAAAGAAATGAATTTCAATAATTGCAACTTATGTTGCCATCAAGAATAACATTTAAAAATAAAAATAAACAATCCACTTAGTATCGATTACGACTTTGTGCGAAACGATACAATTTCTAAAATTCTGTTGTTCTGAGCGATTTGAGTGTGACAGAGTGAGGAGTGGTAGATGAAGAGAAGACGACGAGTATGGATCCCGCACACAAAAGTGAGGGAGTGGGCAGAGGGGGGGAAAAGGGAAGAGGGATGTTTGAATGTGGATTTTACTGGGATAAGATGGCACAAGAAAAGTCTGGGAGGTATGGAGGTATGGAGAGAAGGACCTCGGAGGGTATGGGATGGGAAAGCATTAATGGGCAAGGTTTAAGACGTTTGGCTTCATTAATTGAGATGGATAGCCCTGATAAACCCTGGCTCTCCCTGCTTCCACAGGCGAAACACCAGCAAGGAACAAGGCAAATGGACCCCAAATTGCGGGTACGTACTACTGGAACTGTCGTACAGAATGACAAAACTGCCAAATTAGGCGAAACAAACTGGATTGCCAACAACCCGTTACGACTTTTCATTGGTTCGCTAGTCGCTACTAAATAATCCTTCGACACTTTCAATGTTCTTTCACTCGATTCATTGGCATTTGCACCTTGTTGTTCAAGGGACGGTATTCAGATGCGGTAGGTACCTAAGTATCAAAACCATTACTCATTAAAGAATAAAGAAATAATGGAAATCATGAAGCATTTTTATATTTTTACACATAGGTATCAATATCAAAGAAAGAAAAACTCTTGAGAAAGACATTTACAACAAGTGCTAAACAAATAGCACAGATCTAAGGTTCTTACACGTTTAATATGTAAGTACCTACATATGTAAGGCCAGACCCTGAGATCTACAGGCCCACGCAACGGGGTCGTTCGATGATGACTTAGCATTGACTTCTTTCTGCACGTGAGGACTTACGGTATTTCGATCGAATGAACGAATGTGTGTACGTAGTACATGGTAACCCAAATCAGGACTTGGTGGTGTACAAGCAATATATATTCAAATGACCCGGACCCCCCCTCACGATCTCCTCGAATGGGGTGTTCGACTTCGGGCTGGAATCATGTCGCCATTCCCCTCGGTCGGACAATTAATCTGATCAGGAACGAATCACGGCAAGTGTCGTCTTAGGGCTGCCGCCCGATATCACCATTTCCCGAGCGTTTTGGGGTCTGACTACCGGGTTTGCCGGCATAAGCAACGGGTGACGAATACCTATTAAGAGCGGACTGTTAGTTTCTCTTGTGATAACCTCCAATAATCATGGTCTGTGAATTTTCCCCGGATTAGAGAGAGTTCCCGCGCTAGGATGTTTGCTATAATATCACTTGCAGGACACGCCTTATTAGAGAAAACCCCAAGTATCTTAGCACAAAGAAACTATTTTGGATGCACTAGATAAGTACCTAAGTAGTCGTCTTTAAAGCCTTATGAGACCTTCACATTCAGGCACTTTCCCCTTACATAATAATTATGATATTGGATAGCAAGGCCCTTGTATGACCTCTCTTGAACTTCTTTTAATAATAACAATCACTTTGAAAGACAAATGTTACCAAGACCTGCTTATGACATGTAAGGGAAGTTTGCTCACAGAGTCACGTACACTAGGTAGGTACGAAGGCAGAGATAATTAAGTGAGGTAGTTTCCGTGCAACTCAATATTCTCGTTCTGAACCATCTGTTACGAGCGGCAATTTATCTGATTAATGATAAGGCGTCCATATGAGTAAAATATCCGAAAGTGACGGGCGTGACATATCGATGCAATACAGTTGTTGGAAGTTATGGCGGTTTAAGCAAATGACCCTGTCAAAGTTGAGGCTGAACATAGGATATCGATAGAGTAGATGCTTACCAGGGGCAAACTTGATCTTTTCCATGCAACGCTGACGCTGTAAGTGATTCTATATACCTACATGTATATGATTGATAGAAAACGATGCATGCATTGTCGGTCGAACTCGTGTTGTTACTGCAGGAGAGATGTAACGTTGGTAAGGCTGGAATATGTGCAGACATCAATATAATATTATAGGCGTCAATATGATACAAACGGGGTGTAGTATATGGATAAGTGAAATAGCTGTTCTTCTTGTCGTCTGCGAAAATTTTGAAGGTCTCTAGTGAAATACTACTTAGAAGAGCCGACATACCTAATGTTGAGATGAGGCAAAGATATTCGGCAATAGCGATAAAAAAAGATGCACAGCCTCATTCCTCGTATCCACTGGAAGAGAACATCTCATCCAATGAGGCTGCCAGATCTCCACCGATGCCTCCTTTTTCGAGTTGCTATTTTTAACCTAACAGGACCCCTATGGTGCGATCCATTATCAATGCTGCATTTCAACTCAACACTTGACACGGTTTTTTCTTTCTTTCTTTCTTCGAGCTGTTCGAGATGAATTTTAGCATTGAGCATGGCCGGAAAAGCATCCTAATATCTATAAGATCAACTTTGCAAATTTCATTTCACAAGGGGAACATGCGCAATACTATATAGTACGCGCATGTTGTGCCAGCTTTGCTAGATTCATGCGTACACGTAAGGTACCGGGGGAAAATTATGGGGTCCTGGTTTCAAGCTAATGATAGCTGAGGACGCCAATAGACTAATAGCCCCTAAAATCATACAGTGTTACACAGTATAAAATAAATGAAATCTACTGTATTTACTTACGTGTATATTAAAGGAGTGTCCTGGCAGTGTGGTAGATTCGTATTCTTTAATAGATGAAAATTTTCAATGCATGCATAAGGGTATCATTTTGGAAAAGATAAGTTTTGATATAGGATATTTCGTGGAATAGTGTCAAAGAAAACCATAGACATCCCATAATCATCATAATTGTAAACCTTTTAATGTTGCTGCCCAGGTGATGAGGTGTCCGTCTTATCCTTTATCCCTGTGCTGACCATACTTGGGTACAACCTAATGTGGGATGTAGGCTATTGCACTGACGAGTTATAATGCTAAGATATATTGCGCCTTGTTGGATCGATGTATGCTATTTGCCAGTTCGCATTTGTGGCTGAAGCATGAAGTTTAGATCCGTCTCGAAAAACCTGCGAGTCAAAGTTATCTCCCACTAGGTACTGCATGTCTTGGTCTTCTTCTCCTTTCTCTCTTTATTCTGCCAGTCTGCGTAGATTACTAGTTTCTCTCATCGCCACTTTGTATGCATGTTTGTCGTGACTTACGATGGAAGAAAATGTTCAAAGGTAGAAGAAAGTTCAAAAATTTGCTAATCCGTATTCAAAGGTGGCATAGTTGGCTAAGGTATGGGATGGGATGCATTTTATATGATCGTGACGTAGGTGGTATTAAATGGTATGCGTGTCTCTGTCGTGAACAGGTGACAGAGTACTTAGGTACCTTGTTAGAATCAGGTAAAAAGAAGGCATATTTCAACCAACCAAAATGGAGCTTGGCAAGGATACTAACGTCGATAATAGAGAAATGTTAAAAATGTTAGTAGGATTAAGAGGCTACACTAATCGTACCCTAGCAGTTGCCTAGGGCTGCTAGGTACCTGGGTAGTGCACTAACGGCTGTGGCATTTACATACGGGCAGCGGTAACGTAACGGCTGAGTTGCCTATGATCCATTGCTAAGCCACAGTAAGACCCAGTCAGTCGGTTTAAAATTCATTCTATCAGCTCGCGACGGGTGGGTACTTTGTATTTATGGGTGTCTCTTTTCCTGCATGTCTCCTTTTACTTGACTGTTAGTGACCTCTCATAAAGCCATATGGGGTGCTTCCCGACGCTGATCCCGTTCCGACCTAAAAAGAAAAATACGAACTTCTGCCCTTTCTTCATCTTCCCCCTTTAGAAACAACCTATTCATCCATCGCCTATGTCTTCGAGCAATAGGTGATTGATTCATCAAATAGCTCGACCTCATCTCCCTCTTTTTATCACTTATTTTGCAGCATTAGACTCGCCTGCAAACCCAGGCCGGACGCCTTCGCTTTTAGTTATTTATTCTCCCGTGGGGGAAAACCTTGATTACTCGCGTGGCCCCTGGATCTGACAAAGGACACGAACTCAACGCGAGCTTTCGACACGACTGTCCCGACAAATAAACAACAAAATACAACATCCATCCATCCTTCCGAGTTGTCATTTATACTTTTCGACAACGGCTGGTGTAGCCGAAAGTCAAAATGGCATACAACGGTGGACATGATAATGAGTACAGCGGGCATAACCTTCAGGACATGCCCGCTGGTAGCACGGTAAAGCTTAACCTTAACCCTAACTATAAACTATAAACCCCATAAACTTACCAAAACCATCACCTTTTGACTTTTGGGGCTCCATCTTATCTTTAAAGGTCACATGGCTAATCATAACTTATTTAGTACCATCTCCCTCCCCAAGACCAAGATGATGATGAAGCCCAGCGTCATCTTCTAGGCCAAACTCCTGGTCTTCATTACGAGCAAGATCGGTTGGGTGCTCACAGCCCTCCCGCACGCCCAGTCTCCGCCTATAGTCTTAGCGAATCATATGCCACTCAGGCGCCTCCTCTTACCCAATCCCCGGCACCCCAATATGGTAGCGAATATGTTGGCGGCTATAGTGGACACCAGCTTGAGGATACCGGCTTCGGTTATGGTAGACCGGCATCGACCGTCGATAGCGACGAGAGCTGGCTTCGTCGTCAGCAACCCGGCGGTGGCGGTGGCGGCTTAAAACGTTATGCTACCCGAAAGGTCAAGCTGGTTCAAGGTTCCGTTCTCAGCGCCGATTACCCCGTCCCTAGTGCGATCAAGAATGCTGTCCAGGCCAAGTACCGCGATGCTGAGAGCGGCAGCGGTGAATTCCTCAACATGCGATACACCGCTGCTACCTGTGATCCCAACGATTTCACTTTGAAGAACGGGTACGATCTTCGGCCCAGAATGTATAACAGACACACGGAGCTACTGATCGCCATCACCTATTACAACGAAGACAAGCAGCTTTTCGCCCGAACACTGCATGGTGCTATGCAGAATATCCGCGACATTGTCAACTTGAAGAAGTCCACTTTCTGGAACAAGGGTGGTCCCGCCTGGCAGAAGATTGTCGTCTGCTTCGTTTTCGACGGTATTGACAAGGCAGACAAGGAGACCCTGGATGTTCTGGCTACTATTGGTGTTTTCCAGGATGGTGTCGTGAAGAAGGAGGTCAACGGCAAGGAGACCGTTGCCCATATCTTTGAATACACTACTCAGCTGTCTGTAACGCCCAACCAGCAGCTCATCAGACCTGTAGATGACAGCCCTCAGACCCTACCACCGGTTCAGATGATCTTCTGTCTGAAACAGAAGAACACCAAGAAGATCAACTCTCACCGTTGGCTATTCAATGCCTTTGGCCGAATCCTGAACCCCGAAGTGTGCATTCTCCTCGACGCCGGTACCAAGCCAGGAACCAAGTCGCTTCTTGCGCTCTGGGAAGGTTTCTACAACGACAAGGACCTCGGTGGAGCTTGTGGTGAAATCCATGCTATGTTGGGCAAGGGGGGCAAGAAGCTGACCAACCCCCTCGTCGCTGTCCAGAACTTTGAGTACAAGATCTCTAACATCCTGGACAAGCCTCTAGAAAGCTCCTTCGGTTACGTCTCCGTGTTGCCTGGTGCTTTCTCTGCCTACCGATTCCGAGCTATCATGGGTCGACCTCTCGAGCAGTACTTCCACGGTGATCATACCTTGTCCAAGATTCTCGGTCCCAAGGGTATCGAAGGTATGAACATCTTCAAGAAGAACATGTTCTTGGCCGAAGATCGTATTCTGTGTTTCGAACTTGTCGCCAAAGCCGGTTCGAAGTGGCATCTGACGTATATCAAGGCCGCCAAGGGTGAGACAGATGTGCCCGAAGGAGCACCTGAGTTCATCAGCCAGCGACGTCGTTGGCTCAACGGTTCGTTCGCTGCCTCGCTTTACTCGTTGATGCACTTTGGTCGTATGTACAAGAGTGGTCACAACATCATTCGCATGTTCTTCTTCCACGTTCAGCTCATCTACAACATCGCCAACGTCTTGTTCACCTGGTTCAGTTTGGCATCGTACTACCTGACTACAACGGTTATCATGGATCTCGTCGGAACTCCCACGGCTGCTGGACCTACTACTGCTGAAAGACACGCTTGGCCCTTCGGCGACACCGCTACTCCGATTATCAACATTATTCTCGAGTATGCGTACATCGCCTTCTTGATTCTTCAGTTCGTCCTCGCTCTTGGTAATCGTCCCAAGGGTTCAAAGTGGACATACATCACTTCGTTCGGTCTCTTCGGTCTTATTCAACTGTATATCCTCATCCTCTCTGGTTACTTGGTCGTCAATGCTTTCCAACCGCAGAATTTGCCCAAGGGCGAAAGCGCCGGTGATGCACTTAAGGACATGTTCACTGGCCAGTCCGAGATTGCAATTATCATTCTGGCCTTGCTTGCGACATTTGGATTGTACTACATTGCGTCATTCATGTACCTGGATCCGTGGCACATGTTTCACTCGTTCCCTGCCTACTTGGTCCTCATGTCTACGTATATCAACATTCTCATGGTGTACGCGTTCAACAACTGGCATGATGTCTCTTGGGGTACGAAGGGTTCAGACAAAGCCGAGGCATTGCCTTCCGCCCAGGTTGTAAAGGACGAAAAGGGTGAGGCTGCCATCGAAGAAATTGACAAGCCTCAGGAGGATATCGACAGCCAGTTCGAGCAGACGGTCAAGCGTGCTTTGACTCCTTTCAAGCCGGAAGAAGAAGTTGATCACAAGGACCTCGAGGATTCCTACAAGTCCTTCCGAACGTCTTTGGTCATCGCGTGGTTATTCTCTAACTGTGCTCTTATTGTTGGCGTTACTAGCGACAAGCTCTCGACATTTGGTATCGGGGTAAGTTTATGCATCATATCGAAGTAATTGTATCAGGAAGATATGCTAACTATATTACAGGGTACTACCTCAGACAGGACGGCGCAGTTCTTCAAGTTCCTTCTTATCTGTACCGCGGCGCTGTCTCTGGTTCGTTTCATCGGCTGCTGCTGGTTCTTGGGCCGAACCGGAATCATGTGCTGCTTCGCCAGACGGTGAAGCGGCGTCGCACATCGGCGTAGTTGGGTTTTTAAGAATTATACCCCTGATATGTGTACAAATGGCGACCCCATATCCAGGACCTGGCGTCGAACAAAGTCTTGTTTCTAAGCTGGATAGATGGGCGAAGTGGACTCGGATTTTGCAAGACAGGGCAAGGGGGAAACAAGAAAAGTTGCGCGCGCGGCTTTGCACCGCCAATGGTCCTGGTCCGTTAGATCGCGTGGCATTTGATCATTTGGCGTTGTTGACCTTTCTCCTTTTTATATACTCCTAATGTGCCCAAACTGAATAATCAGGAACAATGGTGACGAATCGATATTGATAAAGCAATCATGAGTTTTTGGGGACAGTTATATTGTGACTGACTTGACTATATGTATGTACCGTGTGAAATTCTCTACTATTACGAACTTGTACTTCGTTACGTTTTAGGGGTCTTGCTTTGGCGAGCTACCCCACCATTAGAAGTTGCAACTTCGTTATTAAGATGCCTGTCTACCCCCCACGTCAAAAGAAATCAATTGATGTTAGACTTTCCCTTACAATCTTCAACTTTACACAATATCACCATTTCACCATACCTGTCAACCTACTTTTTATAATTGCGCTATGAAGACTCAATAATAACCAAAGAACCCAAGACGATCTCTACTACCCCGAGGTCAACATGGAATCTTTAGAAACGGTGCAAGTCCGGCACCGCAAAGAGCAGCGCGAGCTACAAGCGCGAATCACAAACAAGAAGAAAACTGCGACGAAGAAGACTCGGAAAGGCGTCAATGACGAGTGCACCGAGCTCGAGAGGCAGTTGAAAGAGAAACAGGAACATGAGATCGCGGCTCTTAACGGAGACGGCGATACGTCTGCCAAACAAGAAGGACAACAAGAGGATGATTCGCACAACAGCCAAGCCAATTCCACGGCCCCCATAGATACGACGAACGGGATTACCCAACAAATAAACGACACAACCCTCTCCGAACCCCCCGACTCCGAGCCCCCCGACTCCGAACCCGCCTCGCAACAGCAGGGCAAGAAGCGCAACCGCCAAAAAGAGCGCATGGCGCGACGGGCCGCGGAGCAAGAAGCTGCTGCCACGGCGGCGGAGCAGGAAGCGGCGAACATGACGGACCACCGGAAGATCGAGAAGACGTACCTGCTGAAAGAGTTCAAGGCGCACAACCTCACCGAGAGGGAGATCCAGCCCGACGGGCACTGCCTCTTCGCCGCCGTCGCGGACCAGCTGCAGACGCGCGGGATCCCGCTCGGAGAGCTGGACGGCAAGCCTGCCTACAGAGTCGTGAGAAAGAGGGCTACAGATTACATGGAGGCGCACCCCGACGACTTCGCGCCGTTTCTAGAAGAGCCGCTGGATGGATACGCCCGCAAGATCCGCGATACGGCGGAATGGGGCGGGCAGCTCGAGCTCTCGGCGCTGGCGAACGCGTACGGCGTCGAGATCAAGGTGCTGCAGGATGGCAGGACGGAGACGATTGAGCCGAGTGTGAGGGGGGAGGGTAAGGAAGAGGGGGAGAGGAGGATATGGCTCGCGTATTATCGACATGGGTATGGGTTGGGGGAGCATTATAACTCGTTGAGGAAGACTGGGTGAGGGTGTGGATGATAAAGAAGAAAAAAATAAAATTGAACGACAGGATAACTGAGTAGCCTCGTGGGAGCATGCGGCTTTTGGCGGCCTGCTTGCGGTGTTCGAGTGGCCGTTTATATCCTGGATACATTATACGTGCTACGCGGCGGCTCCATTCCACTCCAATACAGGCTAGGGTGAGGGCAGTTGTGCTACCAGTGATACACCCACGGCAGTGACGGCTACCGGTGCCTGTTGGCGGTTGGGAGATCGTGCCTCGAAGACTAGTGCCGTTGAGCCTACGTCCATAACGATCGATACTGCGAGTAGCAATACGGCTAATGCGACTACATCTACGAGCACCACCGGTGCTGCCGCGGTCTCCTAGGTACCCTTTCTTGACCGTTATCGATGCTACGGCTAGGTGGCATGAAGCCTGAGACGCCATGTTCAAAGAAAAGACGACATAGATCTAGAAACATCGAAAATATTTATACTTCAACAGTTCGATACAACATATAGAAATATATATCATCTCACAGTGAGTTGCTCTCATAGGCAGAACTCCCCCTCAGTTCAACGGCAAGTTAAGCATTTGAGATATCGAGGCGTATTCAGGGGTAAGCAGCCTAGTTCTAAACCTAGGATCTCATCTAAAATTCATTGGCTATGCCTCTATTTGAAGATGGGCACTAAGATGGAATTTTCCTTTCCACCGTGCCGTCGACCGACTGTCAATCTCCGTAACCGTACCCCGTTAGACGTAGATACTGTAGTAGAAAGAGGTCTAGACCCATAGGCAGGCGATTGCTCGCACTCTATATTCTTTACATTGGTTTTCTGCTACGAGAACAGCTGCGTCACAACTGGGCCCTTATTAGTACTCTTGGGAGTCTTCTGCTTTAACAAGATTTCATCCTCCCATCCAACTGGCGTCAACCAACAAGACCTGCTTCTCGGTTCATCACTGCGAAGTTCATTAGTTCTATCTGGCTTGCTGTTTTTGCCACGTGTATCTCTTACCGACACTCATGTGAAGCTTATCTTTGGCATTTTGAATCCAACTTCTCGAAATTCGAACTCATCTCCTTCAGGGACGCTTAAGCGGGTGTGCCTCGGTATTCAGGACGTATTCATCCAAACTGATCAAATCCGGCGGGGATAATATCAAGTAAAAATACTTGAGCGTCTCGGACATCCAAAAACTCTGTTTGCAATTAACACCATGTCATTTACACCCTTCAACCCCCTCCAGTCAGAAGATGGAACTGCTTACCTCCATAGAATCCATCTTCTCAGTCGCCCCATGCGCAGGATCCACAGTCACATCCGCGATAGCCGAAAACGCGAGCTCGGTCTCGGTCGCCGCGCGGACGGCTTGGAACATCCTCCAGGCCATGTCCTGGTACTTGGGGTTCCCGGTGATGCGGTACATGAGGAACACGCTCTCGATGGCCTCGGGGCGGAGGAGGTACCGCGGGTCCCGGGCGTTTTCGAATCCCTTCTCGAGGGCGTGGTTCCCCCTCGCCTCCCACCTCCCTTCGTCCCACGCGCACGCCTCGAGCGTGGGGCACGGCAGGAGCCCGAAGATCTCGGGCAGGATCCCCGCCGGCATTGCGTCGTAGCCCCACGCGCAGCCGCGCGTTATCTTCTCGCCTATTAGGACGTGCTCTGCGATGTTGAAGAGCTTGCCGCCGAGGCCAAACATGCCTACACAGGAGTTAGAAATAGAAACGAGGGTGTACGGGGGAGTTGACGTGTGTTACTTACCACCGACAAAACACGCCAAATGCTGCCCTTCGGGCTGCAGATCGACCGCGAAGTCGTCCACAACGCGAGCGTTCCCCGTGAACAGGATATCTGCCTGGTTGGGGACCATCGGCCGAAAGAGGAGGTGCTTCGTCACCGCGTCCATGGCATCACGATACAACTTCTCGTAGACCGGCTCCAGCCCGCCCAGCAAGGCGTACATCTTAGGCAATAACTCGTATAGAGAATCTGCCAGTGCGCCAAGGGTGAATCCATTATCCCGGACCAAATCCAAATTCTCCATATCAAAGAACGTGGGCCACATGCCAGGCAGCTTCGTCGCGTTCTGCGTGCTATCGAGTAGCCTCGTTATCCTGTCAACAGCGTCGTAATACTTATCCCGGCCCGTCAACTGGGCGAGCCGCGTGAGCTCCAGGCACGAGGAAGTCACAGACGCGGAAGGATCCCAGGTTCCAGGCCTCAAGGTCCCATCCTTCGCCTTCTGGAAGTCGAGCCAGAAAGGCGGCATCCGGTTCGGGGTGTCGAAGGCCGCGTACAGCATATCGCCGAGCTCCTCGGCTTTGCGCAGCAGCACGGTCTCCCTGCTGAGATCGTACGCGCTCAGCAGTCCCCCGAGGTGCCGGATCGTGGTTTCGAAGAAATTGCAGGCCGTCTCGTCCGTCTGGTCCCAGTCGATCGTCGCCACGGCCGCTACGGCCTCGTAGAACTCCGCCTTCAGGTCCATGATCCAGAGGGTATCTAATGTGTCCACTAGAGTGGCTGCCCAGCCTCCGAACGTGTTCTTCCCTTTGCCGGAGACAGGAGTTAACTCATCGTACATCCACGCGAGACTCTTGTAGCTCGTCCAGCTTTTGAGGAAGGCATCTTCGACTTCCCCACGTCTTTTTGTAAGAGTCTGCGTCCGGATTTTCCCTTTTGTGCTCTTATCCGGCTTAAAGGCGAACTGGACTTTGGGAAGCTTCAGCGGCTTGCCTTTCGGTAGTGGTGTGAGCTCTGATTGAGGGACAGGGTGTCGCTGAGGCAGACTCGACCAGTCGAAGCTACTCTTTACAAATTGATAATTGTGAGGTCTAGGCGTTTCATCGTGTCTCGGTAGGAAGACAGTAAAAAGGTAGAAGACGCAAATACAAACTAGAATCGTGGTGATTCGGCCTGGGCGCCGTAGTGTAGATGCCATGGTATTATTCATGTTTAGATACCTGGCAGCATTTGTGATTAACTTATTCGTCCTTCGTTGAAGGGTGCTTGTTAATAACGTCTCGAAATACTAGGTAGGTAGCCTTGAAGGATTATCGACTTGGCACATATATCTGTCCCGATGGTCACCGACGATCACCCAACCTACCTAAGGTACTTTACTCGATACCCGTTGATAAAACGTTTGTTGCCGCCACTACGGGTGACGGACCAATCATTGGCTTTTGTTCTTTGTTGGTTGCGCATGAACAAGGATGCTCTTTGTGACCCGTCAACCCGTTTGGTCGGCCGCTGAGTGCTCATGCATAATATTAAAGAATACTACGCAGTAAAACCAGGGCGGAAATGACAAGTACAAGGTATTGCTTTTTCGTTTTGATTTTAATGATGTTGGTAGAAATTTTCGTCTTGATGCAGCTATGGCGCTTAATCTTGTTCTTGGGAGGTCTGTCATGCTGTGTTTACGACACGACCAATATTTAACTGTTCGGCGAAGGAAGTTGAATTATCGTCGGGGGGCATGGCATGTTTACTATTCGTAGAATTGGATATGATATACTTCGCTCTCATGTAGCCTTGGGCGAGTAAAAACCAAAGGCTCGTGTTTTTTTTTCGGGCAATCATGAGTCTTAGTCTATCATGATGGAGCTCATGTTTCTTCTTCAATCCATTACCTTAATTGCAAGCGTCCATGCTATTGATTGCGACGAGATCGACCCCTTTCAACTGCCGATCCGAGATGTTCAAGTAGTATCAGACATACCAGATTCGTTTATGAAAGGAATCGCAGCAACCATCGGGACACCGCCTCAAGACATAGTGCTGTTGCCCTGGCCGTCGGTAACCCCTTGATCATCCGATTTTCTAATAGTCATCTCTGATAGGGGAATATAGGGATCTCAATAACTCCTGGATCTACGATCAACAGGCATATTGCGATTCGACTATTATCTGGAACGATGTTATCTGCCAAGTAAGACGTGGGAACTATTACGAGGAAGGTAATTCATCTACTTGGGCAAAGGTAGAGGATATAACTGTCGCTGGTGGTGCTGGGACTGAGACGCAAAGCCAAGGAGAGGAACTTGGTGTCAGTAAACTTATTTCAACAAGCCTCGGAGGAACCGACCAATTTGCTTTCAACTCAATCAAAACCCTCGCCAGTTTTCCCGTGGGCGTACCGAGATTGGATTGGGATCATGGTTATACAATGCTTCATGCGATGGGCATGGGAACAAACTCCACGGTCCTCAATGCTTTGCTCCAGACGGGGCAGATAGGTTCTCGAGTATGGTCCATATTCTGGGGTCGTATGTGGGTAGACGATGGCAGTGCCATGGACGGTTCCATCGTCTTCGGCGGCTATGATCAACAAAAGACAATCGGGAAAAACTATACCCAAGCCCTCGACTTCAACGAGCATACCGGATGTTGGACTGGTATGAAGGTCCACATCTCAAAGATCCAGCTCAACTTTCGTAATGGAGATGACCAGAATCTCCTCCCTCTAAATACCGAGATCGACGTATGCATCGTGCCGCAGCGTCAATTACTCCTTGAGGGTCCGCAATCAATAGTCGATACATTCGAAGAGGCCACGGATATGCAGAACAATGGGCGGTCTTTCGGTTTGCATTGGTCTGCATTCCTATATGATGCGTTAGATGCGTAAGCTTTTCTTTCGGTTCTGTTACTTTTAACCTTGATTTTCACGAAGGAATCTTACTCTCTTTTTCAGGTTCGATGGCGATATGACTATATCCCTTTCTACGGGATTAGATATTCGCGTCCCTAATAGCCAATATCTAGTACCGTACGTTGACATTGATCGCAACGGTTCTAGGATCTTCAATACGTCCGAGAGGGAACTCTTGATTAGCGCCGTATCGGATACCTCTGCTACGCTTGGCCGATACTTCCTCACGGCCGCGTATTTGATGGTAGATTTAGACGCCAATACATTCACTCTATGGCAAGCCAACCCCACGTCAGACAGCAAGCTCGTAAGCCGTACCACTGAATCCGAATGTGGAAATAAGACGTCCTCGAGCTCGGACGTATTACCTTCGAGTCATTCTCAAGCTCCGCAGGTCGCATCGGGGCTCTCCAAAGGTTCTATCGCAGGCATAGTCGTCGGTGTAGTTGCAGGGCTTGCAATACTAGGCTTAGGCATATTATTTTATATTCGTAGGGCTCGGAACAACCAGACAGTGACGGGGCCCCCAGACGTCGCTGACGGAGCAATTCAATTTTCCGAATTGCCTGTGATGGAGAATACTAAGCCAATGTATAGCCTAGTTCACGAGCTCCGCGGATCACCTGCTGCGGTATCCGAAGTGAGTGGGCAGGCCCATTATACATATGAGATGGACGGTAATACTAGGAATTAAAAGTGATAATCCAAGATTGTACTGAAAGCCCATGTATATATACCTATATAATAGTAGGCGTGCACCTAAGAGCTGCCCTATACGCCTTGGAAGATAGGATCTGATCCATTTTCCTCCAATCTACGTCTCCAAGGAGGGTGAATAGCATTTCGTTGAGAGTAGCCCAGTAGTAACTTAAATCTAGACAGCCTTTTGTCGTCGTGAACCAGCCACAATACTACAGCCGATACTACCCAGGTGGCGAGTGCTATCATGACTGTACTGATGACGAATGAAAACTGGCTGCGTTGAACACTGTCGTAGGCAAATATGCCCATACTGAATAATGACTAAAGGAATTCGGTTAATTCAAAGGTTTCCAAGTAAAGTGGAATGGGCAACACACAGAAACGTAGTTAAGGGGGAGGTAAAATATTGTGACGATTGTGAACACTAGAATGTACTGATTCAAGAGCGTTGCCCGAGATGCTTCACGTACTGAAGTAGCACTAAAGAGCTAGACAACTTGTTAGCGAGAGCCTAGATGTACTTGAACTTCGGATCTTGCACGTACACCATCCCTAAAGCTTTTGATCTCTGCCTCTTTCTTTTCTATGCGATCTAAAAGGGACCTCGATGAAGAATGGTGCATATCAATGAGCTCGTCCCACGCTAAGTCGATTTCCTTTATGAATGTGCTCGAAGGCAAGTCGTCCCTATTTGAACTGATAGAGCCGTGGCGAGCGAGATTGGACTGTATATTCACGTCAAAGTCTCGCTTGAGCTGTTGGAGCTCTCGTTCGCTCTCCTGAATCCACTCGGAGAATATTCTTAATGTCTGGAGAACAGTGAAGTAAAGTCTAGATCTCTCGAAGGTACTATCAAACATCGCAGCACCGTCACGTTTCGGGTCGAATAGGTCATCAATCTGGGGTCGTTAGCCAAACTGGAAATAGCATTATTAGTGGTAGGCTATTGATTACCTTGACTTCGACCAAGTTGTCAACCTCATTTAGTGTCTCGATCCACTTACGCTTCCATATTGGTAAGACGGAAAGCACAACTCTGAGATACACAGCGACGCCCGTAAGTCTCCCTCGACTAGGCATATCTAGAGGCCGTTCGCTTTCCATGAAAAGGCGGCGATAGCCAGAGTCACTGAGGTAGATAACTGTATATGACGGCATATCTGCCGTGTGAGAAGCGACCACCGCAATAGAGAATCTTTCTTCGATTATGCCAATATCATCTGTGCTGCTGAGAGAAGAAAGCTTGCCAGAGACACGAGCAGGACGAAGACCATTTTTCGGCTGGTACTGATAGACACTTGGCAGGTATTGCTTCCCAGCCGACAGAACCCGAAGGTGAAAATGGAGATGAATCCAATTAGATGACAGCCATACTTCGCTCGTTTGCATGAAGCGTGGCCATCTGGATGCATAACAACTCACGAACCGAATGGCTTTCTTAGTCCCAATGATCTTTTGGTTAGTATCACCAAAGATGCTCATCTGCGACAGAGTGAGGTATATGCAAGCGAAGCTTAGAAGTCGCCGGTGATGAAATAGTTGCCTTGTTTCTGAATTAGCTGCTGCGTACTGATAAAGACGCGAAACCAGTCGCTATACCATAATCGCCCGAAAACTTTACCATCCCAAGGACAAAATCGATCAACACACAGTCTATCATCCTCAGGCTATCCTGCTCTGTCAGCTCCATACTTCGAGATCTGGAGATTGAGATTACCTGGAGTTGGCACAGAAGCGAACGTTTCCCACTTAGCCAAGGCTCTCTCGAGAGATGGGACCCAGATGAGTCGTAGCCTGATTGATATAACAGGGCTTTCGTATACCCCGGACAATTCAAGAAAAGGACGGAGTCTGCGAACTCATCGGTCTCGAATGGCACGTCAACTTCATCCGGATTCCGTATCGATCTTCCTTGGTATAACCAGTTCTCTTTGATAAGCGCCGCGACCTGAGTGAGCTCTAGGGCAAGATGTGGCTCCCTCGTCTGGTCAATGTGTTTCCACGGTACTTCTAGCGCCTTGGACTCCTCATCAGTACCTGTCTTCTGAACTACCAAGGTGATATCGCCACAGCCTTCCTGTTCCCATCCATGCATATGCATCAACTCAATTGGGTCATATGACCCAGAAAGAATATGTGGAAGGTTGTATCTTGCTAAGAACATATCGCAAATACGGACTGGATCTGGATGCAATGTGACCTGAAGATATTTCTGAAGTGAGGAGGAGCTGAAGAGATCGAGTCTCGGTTGAAAGCGATTGATACCACTTTGTGAGTATGACAATCCAGGGCTTTCTTTATTATTGTCATGCATACTTTGAAGTATGGTTAGAAGCCGCTCTTGTCTCATATCCATCTCTGCAAGCCGCTGGAAGATATGTTCGAGGTGGCGATTTTTAACCCCCTGCTTCGTGGCTGATGAAGACTGCGAATAGGCATCTCTCTCAATTGAAGACTTATGAGATAGGTTTGACTTTCTCTTATTAGCACTTGAGTGATAATATCGTTTCAATCTAGACGTTCGACTAGTGTGACTCCGTACTCGAGACCGGATTCGCCTCTTAGTAGATGTCGATAGCGAGCAACTGTCTGACCGTATTGTCGAAGTCGCAAGATTTTGGGTGCTACTGCGACTGACGAGAGTGAATTGAACAGATAAAGGGGCCTGCAAGTCTTCATCGCCCATACTGTCTGTCTACTGTGAAACCAATTCATAATTTACCAAAGTCCACCTCTGCGTTATAGAGTGGGAATCTCGTGTTATTAAAGCCTTCTAGAGGCCTACCATCGAGTTTCCGTAGGCTGAGTAGCTGCGCCTGCGCCTCATTGATACATAGTCATCGAATTGTCCAGTCGGACAGATACTTAACCGCCACGGATCCTGCATAGCATCACCGATGTTGCATTTAAGCTGTCGCAACGAGTAACTAATCTCCAAAATCATGTAACACAGGGAATTGGAGCCTGCACTTTGTAGACTAGGGATCCTCTACTGCTTCCGCTAAAGAAATATCGGTATTGAACAGCCCTGGAGATGTCATGAATAAGCCTAGGTGCCTCCTATGTACTCAGGTGAGTAGCTACTGCTACTTGAGCGATTGGGTCTTATGATAAATCCTTTGGTTTCCAGGACTAAAAACATCCTATTGATAAGACTTATTAGAGTCCCCAATTGAGGTGGAATAATATCGAATTCTGAAGTGTGGAAATGCCAGAGTCTCGATCGAAGTAACGGTCGAAGTTTAGAAAAGTACCACGTACTGGTATGGACGAGATTAGAGGAGAAAAGTGTGGCTAGTGCTGAGGCACAGTCGTAAGATAAGATGAGCACCGCCACATTCTTTTTCATTGCCGAGACAGGCCGCCCTCGGAGTGATTGGATCGCAACCTGCCGCTATCAGATCACCTATCAGATGCATGTATTCTAGGTTCTAGTCTCTACTGAGAAACTTTCTTAAGATGCTACTAGAGAATTCAATTGTATTTCTAAGCCATATGCGGGTTCGGTCGGCATCTGGTCCCTTATTAATAATTTTTCTTAGGAGCCCCACAAAGAAATAGGCAATTTAGGTAGGTGAGAAGGGGAGAGGGAGAAAAAAATAAGGAGAGGGGGAAAAAAGAGTTATAACAAGAATGTTGGCAACATCCATGGATAGTTCCCCAAGCCATATACCCACCACCACCCTAAAATATATATCTCATCAAACTCGAGTCTAATTTGACTTTTACTTCCATCCCAATCCCACGTTTATCATCATTTGATTCCGAATCGGGAAACCAGGGATTATCTTCTAAGAGCCCCAGATCTCAAAAGATTGAGGAAAAGGGTGTCAGCCGGTCCAGTGGTATGACCATAGAATTGCGTGCTTCGACGCGGAGTTGACAACACTCACTATACACCCTTACATACAACCATCCAGATTTCACACATACTTGTTCTAATTCGCGGCTATGTATTCGAGACCCTGAGTGCCCTGGATCTCTAGTCCCGTGGGGGTTGCCGACCAACGAGAAGAGGCGCATTTGATTCAAACTCCAACGGCGTACGAACAAGCTGTCGAACGCCACTCAGAGTTTATCCCCCTTTTATCAGTGTTTTATGATACATTCTGAGTTTGCGATACACAAGTCTTAAGAAAACAAACTTGAAGTCTAAAAGGTTAAATATTAGTTGTTTACTGAGCTACCATTCTTGTTTACTTATTTGTTTACCTATATATATACCTGTACTCCTACATCTCTCTCTCTATATATACACACGTCAAGTCCTATTCTCCGTGAGGACAAGACGATACTTGGCGCCCTTTCTTTAAAATACATATATAAACATCCCGACGTACCTATTTGGATCGTGGGACTTATCAGGGCGGAGATTTCTATACCTTATCAGGTTACATAGCTGTGAACCGTCAAACCGGTAAATATGGGTTTATTGTAGGTCATTTCTTGAGACCGAGATCCGGACGACCAATCTGGTGATACGAGATCATTAACATTAGTTTCTAGGGCTTTAGGTACGGCCCTTGATTGGCCAGATGCACAGAAACACGCGCATCAAGTTAGGCAATGGGGTATCAAGGTAGTCCCTTATCACAGCCCTACGTCGTAATTATTCCGGTATCAGGACTGACACATCATAGCAACTACTCGAGATATGGAATAAGGCCAAGCACAAGGAACGAGATGCCATGCTGTGGGGTGATGAGGTACCGTGCATTGCACCTCCATCTCTCAGTAAGCAACTTCGCTGACAGATACATAGATAGAATACTTGGTTGTAAAATATTCTGAAGACGACCCAAAGGTTCTTTTATCACTTCGGCAAGCCGATATTCTCACGGCATTGGCTGCCGACGAAGAACTCTCTGATAAAGGTGGTTGCGTCCCGGCCTTACAGGATGTCGAGTCGCAAAATCTAAACCCACTACCGGTATTTCACCCCGAGTTTGGTAGATTTATGCTCGAGGCTACACCCGGCAAACCATGGGGTATCGGATTCAAGGAACTCTTAAGCGTCGAACGTGATATGAAGAACAGGTACCATCATTACATTATTGTGGATGCGCGTATTTTGGTCTCATACTAACTGGAAACCAGGAGGAGGATCGCCAAAGACCACATGCATGCTGATGAATATCCCATCACCCTAACGACGTTCCCTCGTTTGGGTGTCCCTGGCGTCTTCACAGACCCCTATTATCCACCCTCTGGACCGAAACTTCGGTCTCAATTTGTGCCAGATGAGATCGCTAACCCACACATTCGATTTCCCACCCTGGCAGCAAACATACGTTGGCGGCGCGGGAGAAAGGTGCAAGTAAACGTCCCGGTTTTCCATGATGAAAAGACAGCAAACCCCTGGAAGGATCCTACGGTCAACTACGACCTTCACAACTGGCCAGAAGATGATGATGTGAGGAACGGCGCGTCCCCGGATAACTTCATCCACATGGATGCTATGGCCTTCGGAATGGGGAGCTGCTGCTTGCAGATCACTTTCCAAGCAAAGAACATCACCGAAGGCAGACGGATGTATGATCAGTTGAGTCCAATAGGGCCGATAATGCTTGCTCTGACAGCAGCGACACCTATATATAAGGGATTTCTCGCTGGTACCGACGTCCGCTGGAATCAGATCAGCCGAGCTGTAGATGACCGAACTCCCGAGGAACTAGGAGAGAAGGTTAGTGCGCTATGTAACTTATCAAGTCAAAATTGCTAATTGTGATCAAGCCCCTGAAAAACAATCGGTGGCGCATTCCCAAGTCTCGTTATGCATCAAATTCCACTTACATCAGCACTGATGCGCGTTTGAGGCCAGAGTACTTCGATCCTGACCTCGTCATCGACGAAGCCATTAAAACAGAACTCCTTGAAGGCGGCATGGACGACCGCCTCGCAACTCACTTCGCGCACCTGTTTATCAGGGACCCCATCGTGATCTTCAGCGAGGACCTCAAGGAGCTCGATCTCAGCAAGGCGGACCACTTCGAGAACATCCAAAGCACCAACTGGCAGCACATGCGGTTCAAGCCGCCCCCACCCGGGTCCGATATCGGTTGGCGCGTCGAGTTCCGACCAATGGAGATCCAGATCACGGACTTCGAGAACGCGGCGTTCGCCGTGTTCATGGTGCTGATCACACGCGCGATCCTGAGCTTCGACCTGAACTTCTACATCCCGATCGCGAAGGTGGACGAGAACATGGAGACGGCGCACGCCCGGGACGCGGTGCTCGAGAAGCGGTTCTACTTCCGCAAGAACCCGTTCCCGAACCGGCCCTCGCGCAGCAGCGCCACGTCCCGCCAGGGCTCGCCGGTGGCCAGTCGGCCTCCGACGCCGTTCGGCCCCGTCGAGGACGAGTACACGCTCATGAGCGTGGACGAGATCATCAACGGATCGCGCTCCGACGACCACGACTTCCCGGGGCTGATCCCCATCGTGGAGAGCTACCTCGACTCCGTCAACGTCGACGTCCAGACCCGCTGCGACCTCTCCACCTACCTCGACCTCATCCGCATGCGCGCCAGCGGCGAGCTCTGGACCGCCGCCAAGTGGATCCGCCACTTCGTCGCGCAACACCCGGACTACGCCCGCGACAGCGTCGTCTCGGACCAGATCAACAAGGACCTCATCACCGCCGTCGTGGATATCGGCGACAGGGAGCAGGCGGGACGCGGGTGGAGAGACCTCCCCGTGCCGGGCGTCGAGAGCCTGCTTGGACGCTTCCGGAGCAAGGGGTGTGGAGATGTCTAGAGCTGGTGGATTTGGATTACCGTGGGACCTTGGGTCCTGTGTAAGGAGGTAGTGCTGGTGGATCGATGGGCTAGGTTTTATTGTTTACCTAGGTACTTTTGTGTGCATTCCTTACGGCGTATTGTTTGTTCTTTGGATGCGTCCATGATGGACAGACTTCCTTCTGATGTTGGCCGCTCTTATGTCGCCGACTACCTGTCTACCCTGCTTAGCATAACGTATTGAGTATAGACTAGCATAGTATTCCTAGATTCACTATATGTAACCTCGCCTTGTATTTATCTCTACCTACCTAGGTAGGTGTGATCAGAAAGAGTCCGTCTGACGTTTGCTTATTAGAGCGTTTAAGTACCTGGTATCTACCTAGGTAGAAATAAGAGCTACTCAGAGAATATCAGTCCACCCCCAGATAGTGTATTTGGTGGGAAAGTACTATCCGCAATATGAAGGGGTATATAAGATCTTGGCCTGGACACGGCCCTCTGAGCCAGACTTTTACTTCTAAAACATCAATACCAATTCTGCTGTTTCTCCCCCCCTATCTTCTTACTCCTTTGCCCATCCTGATACTTCAACCCATCCCCTTAAACTTCTATCACGGCGACATCGATTTTAACTTTTTCTATTTTCTCTTGTATTGTTCAATTGATGAGTAGATGACAAATCGCAAATTGTTTGTCTTGGCATGCCGGGCCATATGTGCAGCAAGGGTACAGACCTCCCTCTCCACCTCCCTCCTACTCTCCCAAAGCACGAGTCGGGCTCAGATATAAGCTCTAATTGCAGTTCTACTTTCACGTACGACCATAAAATCTGGAGAACTCGGGATCCCGTCCGCTCTCCCATAGATAAGCCAGATATTGCTAGATTAGTAGTTGGGTCGGTGACGACCAGCGAATCCCTGGTGTTGTACGTTTTTTTTTCGTTCATGCCCGTACGGGCAGACTAGCAGACTGGCCTTATATAACATTGCTTAAGACGAACTTTTCTCGGGTAAAAGTTCATTTTGTAATAAATACCGCTGTAGGGATTAACAATTCTCTACCCGGCTTCAGTATCTCTAGTATTTGACACTTCTCTTTATGTATCTAGGTAGGCAGTGCAGCACTATCATGCCAACGCGTAACCATAAATCTTCATTTACCTCCTTTTTGAGGATTAGCAGATTTAATCCTAAAGAAAACTCTGCTAACAAGATACAACGCCACCGCCCTCCTTTCTGCTTCAACTCTTTGACCAGCTCAATCTCGGACTCCGCTCCCTCTGACAGGCACATGCGCATACATCTATGGCCGCGCACATTCCATTTGACTGAGCCGTCCTGCATATCTTGAAGGTGAATATTGTCGGGCGACATCGCCCAAGTTTCGATGAACAGAATCCGATTGCGTAGAAACTCGCTTGGATTGCATTGCTCTCCGACCCCCATTACGGATCCATCGTCATGTTGGTTCAGTAGCCGGAATTGACGCAGCAGCATTCTGAACCTCCCGCCGTTAACAAATAAATCCACCTGGCCAGCCACTCAGCCCATGTCCAAGACGGAGGTATAAATAACGGAGATATTGAAGACGAGGGCATGGAAAACGGGGGCTTGGACCTTCGTTTAGGCTTCCCTGGGCTCTCCCAACAGCTTCGGACGTGATACCAGCAGAGTCCCTTGACGAAGTTTCTGGACCCTAAGAAGTATTGATCGTTACTAGACGGATCCGCGATGTCATAGGGGATGCCCTAGGCGTGATGGAAATTTAAGAAGTAGGTCTCCTGGAGAAAATGCAGGATGCCGACGAACGCGAGGAGCGATTCACTGTCGTACCAGAGCTCATGCGTCGTGTACTAGCTTATAATTTCCCAGTGTTTGGAATAATATATGTTGCCATCCCATATCCTGTTCCATATCCCTTTTCTTCTCTCCCGCGTAGAAGGTGGCCGCAGTATCGTCTCGAACTGCTCCGCTCTTCTGCACTCAAAGTACGTCTGCTCCTCCAGGAAGACCAGCCGGCGCCGCGATAGTAGAGCTTCTTGGTAGCTCTACCCCCTCGTGAACCACTTCGATCTTCGGATCGAGGCCTGCGGATTCTGAAACCAGAGCACCCTCGGATTCCCTATTTCCGCTGCGGATGTCACCGTCCCTGAACGACGACTCATGACCCCCGGCAGCCCATGATTCTCATCTTGGCCGGCGGCTGCGATGATAGTCAACTGCGAATTCATGTAGATGGCGTACACCTGCGCGATTTGCCTGTGCTTGAGTGTTGTATTATGAGGCTTTGCACTTAGAGTAAGGAGCTCATTGGCCTTGTGGTTATTCCACATGATAGGTAACTAAATCGAAACGGACATTGCACACTAAGGGGTGTTAATTGCAAGTATGAGAAAGGTTGAAAGTCTTTGCGGTTTGATTGTATAAGTGATCCATTAGGTTTAACAACCGTTTTAACGCCAATGGCCTCTGCTATAAACTGCCTTGCCCTCTGCATATAGGTGGTATACGTTTTTCATCGTTTAACGTTCACAATAGCCACATTTTCCCATATGATACTTTTAAATAGATTGTATTTCTACGTTTACATCATATCTCGAGACCACTATAGTAGATCTTGTGGGTTCAATACTTTTGAAGACGACGACAAAACCTTCTCACTCATGGACATGGCTACCACGAGAGCTCACAGCCCTATGGATGGTCTCACTGACCACTCATTGCCAACCCTGTCAAACCTGTTGCAGCCCTAGAGACAAAGAGCTTGGGCACACTCGATGAGACTGAACAGGGCCTAACAGCTGTAGCACTGATTACGGCGATGAGGTTAGGTAGTGTAGTCAATTGGCGACGTATAAATTTCTCTAAATAGAGCGGTGAAGCGGGCGAGCTCTTGCTTAGGAGACGCATGCTAGACCTCAATCACCGACATGATACTCCATATGATCGAATCCATGACCCGGCTGAGATGGAGTAAAGAACAAGCACGTATGAAAACTACAACAAACGGATCAAAAATACCTCAAGTAGACTATAAATCATGTGTTCTTATGTATTTGACCAACAAACCTAGGTTCTCTAGTAACGTGTAGTACGTTAGCATTGTTTCAGCAACATGTCTTCTCACCCAAAGCCTGGTCATCCGTGTTTCTGATCACGTAGGACGACAGCCAGTAGTACCGCCGGGGCTAGATTGCAGAGATAGAAACACGTATGCCAAAGAGAAACATGTTTCTATTCTCGAATCCTCTTCCTTGATATATCACCCCCTCCTCCCCCCGGTTCGTAGGCCGTTAAAGGTCTCGGTCCCGGGATCAGAGACAACATGCCTGGGGGTGAGCAGACGTGTTTCGGAAAAGGACAGAACAGATCTCGTTCGGGATCTGGCAGAATGTGAGTAGCGTCAAGTTGACGTAATGAGATGAAGGGGGGTATCCTTGGGAAAGTTGATGAAATCCCTGGGTACAAAGGCTTGATACAACTCAGATCTGCCTTGTTCGCGACGCCATATAGGGCGACACGGCGAGACGCGGAGCGCACGTCTGAAATTCAGCACCGGCCACGGGGCCAGCATGACCCGCTACCTCCGGCCTATTACTGCCCCGGGCTCGATGAGACAGGGAACACGGATCTCTCAACTACCGTGGCCGTAGCGCCATTCCTTCTGAGATCCTATCGCGACTAAGAATCAAGATGAGTCTTAATCACCCATGCACACGGCTAATGTTTCCAACTCGAGGCTAGAGGAAGTTGGCATGGGGAGAAGCTAAGTAGATATCTAACCAATTGACGTTCTAGCGTGCGGTAGGGGAGCAACGGATGGAAAACCGCTCGTTCATAGACCTCGTGCGGTGTTAAGGTACGGATCTGTAGAAGTTTCATTTTCGCTCTAGATTGGTCTCGGAGGTCACTAGGAGGGTGATCCTATGTAAAAGCATACATAAGCGCAATCTCATTGCTGCTCTTAACTATCTGTATCGCGAAATTTGCCCTCATACTAATTACGGGGCGGTATTCCGAAGCTCACCGACTCTTAGGTTTTTGCTGGATTTATAATACGCAGTAGATTATAAAAATCTCAACGCTAAGAGACGTCCCTAGCCTTATAGTAAGGTGAGGTAAGAAAATATGGTCGAGTCCATTGGATGGAGGGAAAAGCACGGCTGTTTGATGCCCCAGAGCTAATGAAGCATGACGTCAAAATCTCGTGAGTTCGTGAGCCTTGGTATGGGTCCATGACAACGGAGATGATCTAGCCAGTACTAAAAGAGATAAGTAGGTTGGGGATTTCCTTCACCGGTCTCACTTGTCCCTGGCGACGATCTCTTTGGCGTGGTTCCTCTCGCAAATTTGTCCTGAATTCCTCGGACGGGTGTATATTACCACCGCTAGAGAAATCTTGCTGGCATCGTCCCTTTTTTTTTTAGCGCTGCCGGGAGTTTAGAAGTGAAGCCATGTAAGTGACGTTGACTTAGATCTTAACTAGTCTAGATGCGATCACCCGATTTTGGATTTATTAGTTGCTGTCGCCGCCGTACCTACATAGTAGTTCGACAGGGAGACGGGGGGTAATAAATTAAACAAATGACGAAGTTGAGGCTTAGTGCTACATGGGTGCCTGGGCTCCGGTTGATACGCGGGTCCAGCTATCGTGTTCGCGCACCAGATCGGCGCTTCAGACCTGAGTCTAGAATCCGCTGGCGTGAAGGTCGGGCATCAGCTTTAAGGGTTTTCTCTGCAGTAGCGCATCGAATCTTGATGATCGTACCGAGTTACGGGATAGTTCGACCTAACGGCAACATACAAGAAACCGACACTAAATGCTCCCTGATTATAATATGTCCAGTATGCCTAGGTAGGTATGCTCAGACGAGGGAAACTAAACCAGCCATCTAAGTAATCATCTACGCGGCACTAGCCGAGGCTACGGAAGTGAGCCGGTGGCCCTTAGTAGGCAATACTACCACCATAGCAGGTGGTATGCTGACATGAAATTTAACTGAGCATGGAGAGAGTTTACCATATATCGTCACTCATCATTTATTTAGATCCCATTAGTTCCTCACAAGCGTCCCGGAGGAAACTCCGTCAGATAAACCGGTTGCGACGGAATTTACGGAAGGACGAAAGGAACAGGCCTATGTCTCAAAAGGGCTAGGCACCTATATAAACATATTCATGCCGATATGTACGATATGTAGATGTAACAGCATATTAGACATAATATTTATTAATAATAAATATGGGCATGAACTACTGTAGGCATGTCTGTACACGTGCAAAAAAGAATGCGTCAATATACATATGTAGCGATACTCTGATCAGTCTTGATCCAAACCGGCCGCGCCGATGCACAAAGATGGGTAGGTCTGATTGGCGGGATCGCGAAATGGAGATTTGTGGGTGACCTAGCGGGAAGGATCGAAATCAGGCCACGGGAACCCGAATATAGCAAGTGATGTATGGATCTTGAAATCGTGTTGGATTGGAAGAAGAAGAAAAGAGAAGAAACGAAGAACTAAAGCCGAGAAAATTGGGGCAGGGGAGGGTTAAAACTTAAGGGGGTGTCGATGTCTCGATGTACCGATACAAGCACACCGAGCATGCGAGATGTTAGAGTGGGGGTGACCCGATCTGGGATCTAGAAAGGATCTCGATTGGCAGAATTTGGATGACAAGCAGTTTGATACACCACGTGGCCGCGATGTACTTGTACAATATGCGTAGGCATTTCGTATTATTACGAATGTATACAGATACATTCAACCGTACATGTAGGTACCTTCTTCCCCCCTGGGACCTGGGTACGTAGATATAGCTTCTGACTAAGACACCTTACTTAACTAAAGTATTTTAAGCTCTCGGTAGATACGGTTTTGCTTGGCTATATGCAATAAGACATATTATACTACCGGTATTCGTTACTTATTCACTGTCTCCTACTTATCTGCTGAGCCCTGTCTTGTCACCCGCGATCTTAGACAAGAAACTGTACGGTGGTAAGCATAAAGTTCGGGTGATAGCATAAAGCCATCTCGCATGGGGAGGGTTAAGGAAATAAAGGAAGTTCGAGACGAGCCGTCCACCATAGTAGTACGTTAATAGGCAGTTTAACTCTCTTATCTAGCTAGCCTTCCACAGCTCCTCCTTTTAACCAATCAGCTATGCCCGTCGATTTCTTGCAATATACGTATATATGTAGATATGAATCATGTAAGTACTTATAATACTACTTAAGTATATACTCGATAAATACTTAATCAAAATGTTACCTAATTAGGCATCTATAAACGTAGTACCTATTTAAGTAGTTAAGAAAGATAATAGCCTAGCGGTTTAACCCCTAGTCGACGACGAGAACATTTAACTCTGTTTCCCTCCCCTGCAACCTCCAAAAGAATTAACCATGGCCTTGAATTCGTAACACGTTCAGCACGGGATAGAGATCGTCGCCGATTGATGTGGTATTGAATCAAGGATCGAGCTATGTCTTAGATCTGTACGAGGGAGATATGCGGGAAAGGGGAGCTCAACGAAAGACACAGCAATTTATACATGTCTCAAGTGTTGTAAGTTTCTGGGAGAGACACCACGCGGTCGTCGTATTTATCGGTCCCGCTTCTAAGGAAAGTGGCATACATATTAAAGATGAAAGTCCCTTACATCGTGACTCCTTTGTTTGAACATTGACACTTATACCTATACCTATAGCCAAGGAATAACGATGTACAAGAATGAAGATTGGAATGGAAGTAGTTGACTACTAAACCTAATCTCAGAATACATCTTTACATCTACTATATTAGTCATGATCTAAAGTCAGAACCTTCTCCATAATATATAGAGGTACATATAAAGAATTATATACATCTGTCAAAAAAGCTTGGTCTATTTTTAAGTAACCAGGTACATATGTCAATATGCACCTAAACATCAGACGAATGATGCGTGCTTAATACCTAATCCAAGAGCCGTCATTGAAAACATTCATAGAAACAATCAGGGTAAGGTTAAGTTTCGAGCCGGACGGAGTCCCGTCAAAAACTTAACTCTACCTAGCCGGGGTAACCAATCTCCCATATCACCGAAATAACCTATAAAATACAGTTTGGATACCTAATATATACATAAAGTATATAAACACCTCTAAATACTTAGGTAGGTATAGTGAATGTATACAAATAAAACCACGTGCCACAAACAACTTCGGTGAACTTTAGCTATTTTCAACTTTGCAACTTTACTTCAACTTTCCAACTACGAAGAGCCGCGTAACGCTGATTCATCCGTTCACTTATTTACCTTCTTAACTACGTAGTCATATACAAACTACCGACTCGAACATAATGATGGCTGCTACAAAATACTGAGTAGGTAAACTGTAAGCGAACGGGCATTGCTCGAAAATCCCGCTTTCGTATAACCCGATGGTGAGAACATTAAAAAAAGAGAGATCGCATACTAGCTGCAGCTCTGATGGCCGATCTCGAGATGTGACTAGATATCAAAAACTGATTTAACTAGTTCTGCGTGCAACACACGTGCAGAAAATCCGCGTCGGCGCACTTCCTCTCTCCCAACACCCCTGTACACCCCTTGGCACTGGAGCAGCCAGCAACCTAGCTAGCCCAAAACCCGACGTTGCATCAGGACGTACCATGTATCCCTCGAGCTGGGCGACGTAAAAAGTGCGGCTTAATGCACTGGAGGGGGGAAAATATTGCTGTTGGTGACGGTGGCACATGCGAGTTGCCGCCGGCCGGCCGGCCAGATTTCACCTAAGCCTATAGAGTAGCTCGTTGGTCCGTATCCGTGCCGTGCTGCGACGGGCTTGAGACCGGTGCAATAACCATATTGTGTGGGGGATAGGATCAACAAAAAAAAAAAAAAAAGATACCCTTTTTCCTATCTTCCAATCGCGTCCACGTTCCCTCCCCTGAGATTGAACCTGTCCTCCCTATCGGAATGTTTGACAGACAAGATCTAACCTAGAATAATGATGTAGATCCCGCCTGGCTGCATTACAGCGAACTTGATTTCATGCAGCCCCTCCCCAGGTAAGTCTTCTTGTGGGACGCTGTGGAACGGGCCAGATAGATAGGAGAGAGGGTGACGATGATCTGTCACGCCCGTCTCTCTGCCCTGCCCTCTGATATCCGCCCAAGATTAAATTACCCTCCCCCTTCCCCCATTCGTCTTCCCGCATCTAAACGCACTATGAACTTCGAGCGGGAAAGGAAATGCAATCACCCTCGCTCACAGCTTTCGGCGTCCGCTAGCCTTTTTATTTATTTAATTGTAGCCGTGTGTGTGTGTGTATGTGTATTGTATATAGGGGGGAGGGAGGGGGGGGGGAAAAAGCGTGTAAGCACACCGGGCGGTATTATATATATTGAGCCTCATGCTCCACAGCCTAGATATCTCGCGCAGGAAAGAATCGCAACCTGCGCAGCTGCGAGTCGAGAATATTCCTCGCCAATGCTTTTCCCATTTCCCACCTTCTCCCTGCCGTGACGCCAGCTGCGGGATCACAGGTGTACCCTTCGATGGGCGAATGGGGTCCTCCGCATTTTCGTCCCGATCCTGTAGGTAGGCTCGCAGCGCTGTACTTCACAGAGGGGGAAAGAAGAGGGAAAAAAAGAAAAGGAAAAAAAAGCCTCCTCAATATAGCGATCTTCATCAGTGCTGTTTCGTCGACGCGATGGTTTGGTGCCTGCGAGGGGTTTTTGTTGGTGTATGTATGGGCCTTTTCAAAAATGTGATTTTATTGATCTCACACCGGTATATGAAATTCCCGCCGTCCCCCTCAGTTATCAAATAGTGGCGCGTTGTCTCTGGATAAGGTGATGGTGCCAGCCACACACGTACACGCATTGTAAAAGGGACCCTGAGGTCTCAGATTCCCATGTGTCACGAACCTGTCCAGTCCGAGTTCACAGCCTAGAAGTCTACGCCTAACATCTACGTAGTCAAACCGACCAAAGGACAAAATCTTGATAATAGGAGGTTGGTGAACCACCGCGCCGCGTGTCTTTTTTGTCCCTTTCTTTCTCGCCGGCGTTGACTCGATCCCAATCCATGTCGTCTTTTGTGTCTCTCTAGCCAAGCCCCACGGATATTAGCGTAGCGTACATATGTATGCAGCGACATCGGCTAAGCAGTTCGAGGCGCATGTCATCAATCTGACAGGTCACGTCGCACGGCGGCATCTGTGGAGAGGGCCCGCCTCCCGCCGCGTGGGCGCATCCTGCCATCATCGCCCAGAGCGCCTCATCCCAGATTACATATGTACCTTACCTACCTACCTACCTGTATACGTCAAAGCAGATACATGACTTGACTAACCGAGTTGCCTCTTCCCCCTTTTTCCCCCTTTCTTGCTCGCTCATCTAACCTACCTCAAAGCGGTGTACGCGCCTATTCGTCCAAGCCGACGCGCGTGTGTGTGCTGTGCCACTCCACTGGGATACAACCAACCAAACTGTCCTAGTGAGAAGAAAGAGAGAGAGAGAAAAAGCCAATGTTCTGTGACGGCGGCAGGCATTTCGTGGCCACGCCCCTCCCCTCATAAACCACCGGTCGTAGTGGATTTTGTAGCTTAGTTCGTGACACAGTTCCCCCGCGTCGTGTCTCACGGCTAGCGGGAGATTGGGGAGCAGCGTTAGGAGAAAAGGGAAGATTGTGGAAGGGGGACCGTGAGACCAATCTCTTATTTCTGTTCCGATACCCGTCATATCGTCATTCCACACGGTTTCCATCTCGTAAAAATCTTGAGTGGTGTTTGATCTATCGAAACAAGATCTCTAGTGAAAAAACCTACAGTTATTAGTCAGTTGAGCGTGAAGCAATCCCTAGTTGTCTTTGGAATTTTAAATGGACCCTTCTTATAAACATCCAAGTCACATAAAATAACCATGATTTGGAAAGTTGTATTAACTTCCTTATGTGTTTATTAATGCTACCAACGGATCGAACCCGTGCAAGTACTGTAGTCATCTCGCCGCTCTCTGCAGCATGACAAAAAGGTCAATAAGTCGGAGCTCATTCACCAGACTCGAAAAAATAAGAAAATGGACTTGCGTCGTACTCTGCAGACATAATGATGAATCATCTCATCCATCCCTCTATCACCGCAGGATGCGCTGAGTAATGATCTCTTTTGGTTTGACCCATACGTCCCTCGGCTCATCATACTTCTTCCGCTATTTAGATACCAAATAGAAAAATATATAAAAATGTAACTCCCATATGTAAACCCCACTAAGCCAGTCCCCCCTTGCCTGGATTTCATGAACCGACCCAGAACATCAAATGGCACACATGAAATCAAATTTGAGAAAAGAAAAGCCAGACGCCGAATGATGCCCTGACGTGACCTCCCGAGTCCTTTCGCCCAGATGAGGGTATATACAACGAAAGCTGACAGTATGTCGAGAACAAAAGTGCGTGAAAACAAAAGGCATAGTTCCATGTCGGGTATAATAATTAACACGTTATGTATTCCGGGATGATATAGGATATGATTCGTTGACATGGGCATTGTGAATGTCGATAGATCGAGAAGTTGAATATTGATGAAATTTTGAGCGATCGAGTTGGTATTTAGGAATAGAGGTGGTATGCCACTTTTGGCTTGCTTTTGAAAATCCGGTTCGTGTAACATCTTAAAATTGGTGAAGAATTGGACTAAATATCGGCTCAAACTCGCTCCTCTACAGTCTTTGGTCGGATAGAACGTTGCTCCATTTGTCGTTTCCTTTCGAGTTTGGCGTAGTGAAGTCCACATGCATTACACAATGTTCTTGCGCCATCCGGCCCTCGTCGCCACTCCGGGGTATCGATCCTGTTGCAGCTATGGCATCGACCGGGAGGTGCTGCGCGCTATAGATAAAGTGTAAGCTTAGAGCAACTAACCTACAAAATGATCTAGACTTACGCCTCGCCGCTTCTTAACTTCGCTAAGGCCGTACGGTTGTTTCATGCCATCGCCATACATGCTTATGTCATCGTCTCCTTCGTATGGCCCTTTTCCTCGACCCTCCCTGGCCTTCTCAGTCGCTAGATTGTGTTGCACCAGTTCCCGGAGATTTTCGAGGGAACGCTTCACAAATTCTACGTTCCCGAGCATACTAGATACTTCTTGGTCGCTAGGCAACCGTTCCGGAATAGGTCTTCCACCGTGCTGCTCGGAGGCAATTTTACTATACGCCTCAGCGAAGTTGCAGACAGTCCTTGATGTCCACACCAACTGCTGTATCCGTCAGTCATACAATTACTATATTTGGAATACGTGGAGCAGACCTTGTTTAAGCAATCCTGGTACCCCCAAGACTCGAAATGCCGATTCAAGGTAGAATCATATCGATTTCGATTCATCCCATATTCCTCATCGCTATGAAGGGGCGGCCGCGGTTGGTCGTACGGTGGAAGTGAAGGGCCGAGATGATGTGGCGAGATTGGCGCGGGAGGTAGTGGGTATTGACCCGGAGGATATGGGATCTGAGGAGGCGGGTTTGCGTGTCCAGAGTTTGTGATCGGTTCTGGAGGCTTAGTAGGATCACGCTGGTCTGGGTACGGATATGTCGAGTTGTGAGGAAGAGGAGGTGGTCCGACCTCTGACCGTTGATAACCGAAAAACTTGTCTTCGTGTGAAGGCGGCGTCGGCCGTGATTCGGGTGGAGGCTCGGCTCTTAATGGCGGAGGCAGGCTATGGGGGCCAGCTAACGTTGTGGGAGTCGCCGGCGAATAATGACTAGGTTTGGTTCCCGAAAATACTTCTGATATAGAAGGAAGAGACTGCCGCTGAGCAGGCTCTGCTTCATTAGGCGTCCTCCTGTTCTCCCCGGGTGGAATCATACCAGGCATCGACGGCGGAGGCGGCTGATGATAAGCGGTTGGGAATGGCGGTTTATGAGGGTGATACGCCGGAGCTGGGTTCATTAACGCTGTGGCTGCCATCGTTGGTGTATCGCGATTGTGTCGCTCTGGTAGCTCTGGAAGACGCTGGCTGTATGTATCAAGTCTGCTAGCGGACATAAAACCACTAAGAGAAAGATACTGATCAACTTGAGTTCGATGAGAGAGTGCCGGGCGCACAAGAATAACTCCTAATAAAAACGGACCTTTGCCTAGAACCAGATTCACCCACTTCCATAGCGGGACTGCTACCAATGGCGGTGCCAAAATCTCCAACCGTTCAACTACCTAGGACAACTCATGAATCTGGTTATTTCGAGTTGTTCGTGGTTGCGATATTAATTGATCAACGGGGATAATTTTTATCTTGAGATGAGTGCTTCGCGCGTTCTGCGGATGGGGAGCTTCGAAGACGAGAATAATCCAAGTCGAGATAGTTTTAGTGAGACGAGCTATCTAACCGACTCCCGCATGGGTCGACTAAAATTACGCTCTATAAATCGACCGGAGTGTACGCAGCGGTGGCGTCAGGGTATCGACACTGTATCTTCGAATCCGGGTTGATTAGAACACTCTAGACCAAATACACATGTGGCGGAAGGGGAAGGGTGAGATTAGAGCGACGGTACATATGATGTCTTTCTTCCCAGACGTGGAAGACAGGGACGGCCGACAGATAAGACAAGACAATCGAATTACCACGAGGAGTGACTGTACGGCTTTTCCCCTTAAGACATTCCTGAACTCTTACCTTTTGACGTAGCTACCAAGTGGGTCAGAGGAATGGCCCGAAGATTCACTCCAGAATTTGCTTTTAACCTCTCTAAGTGAGTCGCTTATGGGTGTCTCGTAGTAGTAGATATAGCAGGTCCTGAAGTTGCGTCGGCAAGAACTGGTCTTCTCTCTCGTTAGACGGTCGAGATGCGATAAAACGATACGCTTAAGATGATATGTATATATCTATGGAGTGATAGGCGGGTAAAAAGTATTGAGCAAGATGATGTAGATGACGTCTAATAGGATACGATAGATGAACCAAGATTACTGATTGGTAATACCTTTGAGGTCACTTGGGCCTCGTGACAGTCGAATGGGAAGAAGGAGAAAAAAGGAAGGGAAAAAGTTCAAAAGAAAATGACGAAAACGCGGGTGATGTGTGGTAGGTATTAAGAGAGTTTAGAGAAATAAGCATGGTAGATTGGAACGAGATGTATCTATGCTACCACCATATGATGTACGATACGTACCATGCGTAGATGGGCAAATATGCGTAATAAGGAACACCAAAGCTGTGGTGTAGGTATTGTACATACATACATACATCTGTACATACATACAGGATGCCTACACAACTTAGGACACCCCTGTTTACCCAATTTACTATTATGTGTAGCGACCACAGTACGGAGACTTTGACCTGGTCGCTCGAAGTGGGGGAAACGGGGTACGAAATAGTCATGACAAGGGTTGCAAGGGTAGAGGAATCTCGCAAGTCAGGGCTTGCAGCCAGTCATTTGGTACGGCGACCTTTCGGTTCTGTCACAATCCTACATTGTAGTGCCTAGTGCCTAGGTTCTAAGAAAAGGGTTTGTAGGGAGAGAAAAAGAAGATTGCTTTGCGATCCCGGGCACCACCCTTTTTTCCCCACACCCTTGGTAGAAAAGGAACACGATGCCTGCCTGACACTTCAGATCTTTGGTATCGTATGGTAGGCTCAAGCTAACAGACAGAATATAATGGTTGCGAAAGCTGTCGTGCCCGCAGAATAAACGTGGCTGCAATCTGGCAGTTCTTGGGCTTGAGAAAGGGTACATGAAGAGGACAAAAAGACGACCTTGGCTCGGATGCGAGCAAGGTTCGCAACTGCAATGACACGGTCGGCTATGATCGCCTGGGAAGAGTGAGATGACGATCTCTTGTTTCTCAAACGTATGGTAGCCCCAGTCGCATGGGACTTGTGGGCGAATCTGAACGCGAACGGATCGCTCCCGACGGCCCAAAACTTGGGTACTTGTACAGTATAGGTATAGCAATAAGTATAGCACCTGGTTCTTATAGGAATGACGAGTCCCGAAACCTGTCAGGTCACGCCATTATCCTCACAGCGAAATAAGGTGGCACCACTTTTTGGCAATCCAGGGCTGTTAGACGGTGAGGGTTATAGGGCCCTTTCGGTGGCGATAGGGGGCTCCATCGACTAGCATCTCTTGCCAACCCTTTGGCAGCTCAGATCGAAGATGAGATGGGCGGTACCTAAACGTTGACCAGGGGGGGTTATTCCACAAAGGAGTGTTCCTGATTGGGGGGAAAGGTATGATTCGATTTGCCTAGGGGAACCCGCCCTTTCATGACGATCTCTCGGTGACAATCCGTAATCGAAAAAAAGGACGTCCACGTAGATTGATTGATGCACCACCGAAGCTACCTAGGTACTCTTTTATCGTATATATTAGGTAGCTTAGGATAGGCTGATAAGTTCAAAGCTTCAGGTGCCGACATGATTCCAATGTCTGTCTTATTATGATGACTGTCCCATATTTTTGGGAAAGTCGAGTCGAACAACTTTGTTTCTTGGACGACGAGAGCACTGCGGGTATCCAAGAAGAGATACATACAACAAGGTCTCTCGAATGGAACTGCAGCCGAACATCATTACCTGTTTAGTTTAAAAATGTGAGATTTCGGAGACAATGGGTGTGGGCATTGGGATGGGGTTACGAGAAAGAACATGGCAAGCATGTGCTGGCTTGCTGGGCTGCAAGAAAGGGTGGAAGGGAAGAAAGAAAGAAAAAAAGATACCTACACTTATCCCGATCCTATTATTATTCATATTACCACTTATACATTAAAGGTATACCTAATGCCTAGTATGTACATACATTGGTAGCGATGTATTGTACAATACCTACTTAATTATAGAAAGTACTATATAAACATCCATGAATGTATAGATGTCGATACGTACCTTATAATATCGGGTAGTACATGTACACGAGACCTACTGCGTTACCTTAGTCCTTGGCTTGCATAGCAGGGTAAATATGTACATGGTACCTAGCTATCCAGATGGATCTCATTGAAAAGAGATGTGGGCCACTGGGGCCGCTCCTTCGCATGCCCTAGTAGCCCACTGCAGCCGTCGAAATCTACCTTTAGTCAGGTGGGGAAAGGGTTGACAGGGACCAGGTCAAGCGGCTGCAGGTTGCCGAGAGCTACCTAGGCATTTCTATCCATACCAAGACGGCGTATTTTACAGCGTACCTACCTACTAAAGTCTAGAGTTTCCTACACCTTAACTTCTGCATACTATTATGTAGTATGTAATCCGTAATGACTATCAACTTTAGACGCACCTAGCTAGGTTTATGGCATGGGATGTTGTTCATAACCCGTTAACTTAGCCTATCATGTATAGCGTTCAACGCTTAATTGGATGCAAACTGTCAAACTGTTCGGGTTATTTCCAGTGTATTGCCGCTGTTAGTTGTCATTACCCTATCTGCCCTATGTCCGACAAATGAGGTAGATTTGGATAGGAGATGCCGCTTCGTAAATTTACTTTGGTACGGTACCTTGAATCCGGTAGACTTCTAGAAGGTTTAAACCGTTAAGACTAAATATAACTTGTGAATACGTATCCCATGTCCCCGTCTTTATACCTTTCATGGACTTTTGAGCTTAACCATAATTTCCAAAGAAGCAACGTTACTTACCTACATATAGGTAAATAAGATTTCCTCAATGCGAATTATGAAAGCTTTAAGATTTTAGGTACTAGGAAGGCCCACGGGTATGTTTGGTAATGTTTCATACGATGCCTAGATGAGATCAGATTAGATTAGATGATGGATTACGACGATGGATGTTTAATGGTGGGAAATCCATACTTAAGGCAGTAGTAACATGTTTCGATACTTTCTTCTTTTCCTTACATATTACTTAAGAAGTAACTAAAGTTGCAACTTATTTTGCCCGTTAAATCTTACCTTTGCTTTTCTTTTTCTCGTTTGACGGAGAAATATGCAACCGTTAGGGTTAAAGCGTATCGGAGAATACCTCATAATTGATAAGTACTTAATTAAGTACCTAGGTTAATGCATAATTAGAACAAATGTGTCATAGCTACCTAGATATATACATATCTCGCTTAACGTGCAACTCGATTAAGCAATCAATGTCGGGCCTCCACTAACCTCCCAGTACCATACCTAAGTAAAAACCGTTTCCTTCCTTTTGTCTCTTCCTCTCTCCTTACATACCTAGGTACGCTTACCAAAGCCTGGCTAAATTTTCAACATCACCATCATTTCTTTTCCAAGTCAAACATGAAATATGCGTATTGAAAAAGGCTCAGGCCATCCTATTTATACATTACAAAGATATACCTATGCTCGTTGGCCGTTCTCATCAGCCAACCCCAAGATCTCCATCTCAACCCGAGACTTTGGTCAGATTTGGAGAACCATGTGGACAAATTGGTTCAACTCCGGTTAGCGTGCAATTAATCGATCAGGACTCGTCCTCGGCTAGATTACATGCGCCCCATGCTACTAAGCAATTCTCGGAGATCTTGCATTCAGATTGGCTTGTTTCGACAGATTAGCGACCGATATGTCAATACATAGCAACATGAACCGTTCAGTTGGAAATCCTAACGGTCACTGAAATAAAACTTGGGAAAACCTGCTCCAAGTCCCAAAATTCTTCAAGACTTGTTTCAAGAGTTTGATTCGAATACTCAATAAAATATTTCCTGTTGCTGTTGTATTGAGACTTGCACAAACTGCGAGCCTCGAGATATTGCGCAAGCTTGAAAGAGAAAAGAAAAGTACTCGGTTCTGAAGATCTGGATTCAACACCAAAGCAAAGCTCATAGGATGCTTAAAGGAATTCAAGATAGTTGTTTGATCCTGTGCCTCCCCCGCCTGGGAAAACTGTACAGCTAACGCAACGATCCGGTTTTACATATGTACTACATACCTTGGTTTGAGCATGAAGCATAACGACCTTTGGAACTTGTGGCATGAAATACTTACTTGGTATAACAATTGTGAGTCTTAATTTTCTTATGTCATCGCACACAATGCGTAATTTGCCGGTGATGTACATCTCAATGGTCCTCAGGAATATGTTACCATGCTGCCATGACCACTCCATTATGAGCACAATGCGCGTACCGGCAAACCACACCCACGTGTACATGTATCTTCTGGCTGGGTTGGATCAGATAACGGCTGGCTGCATCGATTGATCTGGCAAGCCAAACTGCCGAACTACGGGTTTGTAACGTTCAATTGCCCCCTTCATGAGGCTATCTCTTCCCGAAAGAAGATACTGTGCAAAATGACTCTCATCCAAAATAGACAATTGCCCCCTGCACAACGAACGGAAGCATCGGAATGCGGTATGGAACGCTTTGGCTACTATTCCTAAAGATACTAACCCCATAACACACATCCCGGATCTTTCTCCTAAGGAACCTCCAGCTTGCATAGCCTCCTCTGCCAATTAGGTACAAGGATTCGAGACTCAGATCGAAATGCAGTTTGTTTTCGATATCCCGAGATTCCATAGTCCGTACACTACCTAGGCAGCTAGGCAGCTGGGTATTATTACCTCCTTTTGAGGAATCTTTAAACCCTTAGCATAACCGTCGAATTATTATGGACCCCGGACATCTTTGACTCGAAGTTTTATAGGATTTACATCTTAGAAACGAGAAATTAGCCATCTCGAGAAAGATCAAACCGACTATTAGTTATACATGCATCATGGCGCATCGGAAGCTTGCGCCTTACCATCTCGTTTTGCTGGCGCTCGTGACATTCGACTTGTCAACACGAGGTTTGATGATTGATCGCAATCACAGGTACTACTAGCACTACCTATATAGGTAGCTGGGTCGGCTAGGACAACGATTAATTTCCTATTTCATCAAGGGGAATCAATCCATCAATTTTGTGTAACTCGTAAGTCGACCCTCCACCTGGAAAGCAGAAGGACCATGTAACAACTTTTAGTGACATTGTCCTTACGTGTGGGCGCGATCTAGACGTATCTCTCGGGAATCTCAAAAAAAGAAAAAAGAACTCAAGATCGATGAACCGAGACCTGGTTGCGATTTGTGACCAGCAACAAGGGATACCCCTCGTGTTTTTCATCACACATACCCGTTCGGTCTCCTTACCGTTTATCACATTAATTCGATCCTCCGTGTCAGCGCATTATTACATGCAGCCGTTTTCCATCAATCTATCTACGTAATTAAGTATTTCTAGGGTACGTGTGAGTCTGTGAGTCTTACACCAGAGATAGCCGGCATGAGCCGTCTATATTAAATGTCAAAGTAGAAGCCGGTTTAGTCCGCCCAAGACCGACACACGAAGCCTACTACGCAGTACGTGTCGGACAACGTATAAAGAAAGCTTCTAGGAAACCTTGGAAGCACTAGGCTTATCCGGGTCTATGGGTAAAATATCTACATATTGACCCTGCCAAAGAAGTCTTAGGCAATGCAGTCGTCGCGGGTTGAATATCGCCAAGGAAACTAGGATCGCCCGTCCAAAGATTGATCCAATCTCAACAGTTAGCCCTGACAGCCTGACAGGGCAGCCCGTTTTCAACGTCCGGGCTGTCTCCACATAGAAAAATGCTCAACGCGTGCCGGCGTGAAACGCTCGGTTCGCGTACTAGAGGAATTTTATATCACCCATGCCAAAGGAAGTTAAAGAATCATTTGGCCAACTTCTCATTGGCGGAGTGAAGTCCTATTGCCATTGAAATTTGATACCATGACTTCGTATACATTAAACTAACAATACCTCACAGACCCACCCGGCGAGAACGGTGAGGGATGTCACTTTAGTTGCCTTGTTCGGTCTGCCTAAGATTGATTTCCCTCCGAAATGTGGTGGTATATCGATTCGAAAGGCTCAATCCTGCGAAACGGGTATGGATATGTCGGCGAACTATCCATTCCTATAATACATCCCATACATACATACACATATCTACATACATACATATACAGACGTGTGTATGGGGACGGTGAACGCAATGCAGCGTTGTGCCATCCAAATGGCAGGCAAGTATCATAATATGAGTGGCTCATGAAGAACAGCCCGGCATTTGCTTTACTCATTTCGGTGGATTCGGGATTTGGATTCGAAAGGCAGCGAGTACTTGGGTACGTGGGTCGGAATTGTTACATAACGAAGAGAGAAAGATACGACCTGTAGAAAGGTACAGATCTTCCATCCACCGCCATAGAGGCCCCTAGTTAGCATCAGCTAGTTGCATTGGAATCGTTCGACTTTGGACCCCACGAGCGGAGGGCCCTGGTCGACGTTGGAAAGTCTAGAAAAATCATAAGACGCGCCAAACTGCCGGGTTTACATCCGATTCAGGAATCCGTACCCTTGGGGTTCTCCCAAATCGGGGCGATCTTCATATGGAACAGGTCATCTTGCGATGTATTCGGTTAGGATGTCAGATGTATGAACCAGATCCTTTCGGTCGAGTACATAGGCGGTTGGGTTATTCAAAAGTTTTGTATCCCTTCTCTGTGATTATTTAATGAGGGATCTTATTTAACTTATTCTATATATACCGGTTCTTGGCTTGGGTAAGTACGTAGGTATCTTCACCAACCCTCTCCACCCCTTCCGTTGTGGCTCTTGCATCGGAACTAACCTCTGGCAGTGTATCCCATGTATGTGTTGTACCAGCCAAGTACTATGTACCAATACTCAGCGGATCCCTAATACCGTTGCATTCAAGGACTCTTCCCGCAATGTCAATGGGAAATGAACGACTCAGGCAGAATATACGTTAGGCGAAATTATGATTCATGTTCATGATTCAATTTTACTGTTGCTGTCTACGAGGAACTGCTCTCTCGAAGCCTGTATCGAACCACAAACCTCATTGGCAAGGGTCTCACTGGGCGAGATTCTTTACTTGGTTCGGATCAGCTGCTGTCAAACTTGCAGCAACGCTGCACGACGTCGGAATTGATGAACGGTTTGCTTGCTAAAGACCACGAGGCGTTCCTAACATTGCCAATTCATTTCATGATATTTTCCCATCGCTCAACCTAGGCAGCTAAATTATCCCAATAATTCTGAGGCGAGCATCGGAGTTCCCGTGGTGAACTTATGTCGTACCCGGAACCATGGTAGGATGGCATATCTTCCGCGCGCCCGCGATTCACCGATTCACCAAAATTGGTTGCGTGAGGTGTTAGTACGGGGAGCTCTGAAAGATTGGGTGCCTAATGTCAGCCATCGACCCAAGACTGCGGCGTTATCTGGATCCAACGGGCGGCCTAGAGATGCGGACCACCAGATCTACTATCGCTCACCCGGAAGGATTCGTTCTTTTTATTTTTCTACTTCGCTACTTTGGTACCGACCAGGATCTTCCGTTCTTTTTCCAACAATCACAATCTTGGCCGTTACCAGATTTGGTGGCGTTTCACCACGTCCCGCAACGCCTCCCACGGGTTGTGGTTTCATTGCGAAAAGCCGAAAACAACCTACCCATACGACAGTGGTTTTCCTCCCGCTTGAAATGGCCCTCGTGACCATCGCTGATAACTTGGGTGAATATAAAAGAGGCACATACGCCGTTTTTCTATATGCGTACGAGGTAAAAAATCGGACTCCATTCCGCACCAAACAAAATCGATGTTTAGAATATCCCAACATGCATATGATAGAGCACCCGTCGGTTAGTACCGTTCTCTCCCCATGATCGGCTCGATATACATATCTCGCGAGCACCCACCGGAGGTTGAAATTCGCTCATTGAAGATTACGCTATTTGATCAGGTTCGGGGGGTCCTTCAATGAGTTGGCAGATGATCCCCTAAGCTTCGGAGCTTGCTCCTGTTCCGCGTGAATCTCATTACCCCTATTGATCAATATCCAATTTCGTACGAGCGTATGCGTTGTCTCTTGCTGATATTCGTCTTGTATGAGAGCCCTACACCTTGCCAGCCCGATTCGTCGGCACGGGCATCATGTCGCTGCTGTCAGACACATGTCACTGACAAGATTAGGCTGAATGGTACACTCCCATATTGAAATCTGGATCTCCGGCAGCGAGCCAATGACACTCAATTTGTTTGATCTTCTGATCTATAGAACTTCAGATCTGGCGTGGGGCATTTCCCGTTTTTCTCGACAACTGCTGCCTTTTCCTATCATCATATATTACCTGTGTCGCAGCGACGGCCGAGTTAAGTAACCACCCGTTCATCTTCGTCTATCCCAACCGACCAGATCTGGAAGCTGCAACGGCTCGGCCCTAAGCGGGCATAATGTGAATAATTACAGATGCAAAAGGGGACCTCGACTCAGCCGACTTGATGAACGGCTGTAAGGGGAAAACCATATATTACATAGATATCTATGTGTTGTACGTAGGATTGCGCATGCGCAACATACATCCATGTTCCGTTCTCCTATCGTGTCTTCGTCGAGTGAGACCCGACCCGATCCCGTCCTTCTACGCGAGGTTCACTCGGCCGATACACTCGTATCTAGCCTATAGAGATGTGTTATATTGATGCTGGCTCACCTCTTCGGCGATGTTGCCGTAGAGAAGCTCTTCCGGCCTCGGGAGTCCCGCATGCCGCAATACAGTTGTTGTATGCGTTCTTAGGTGGGTACCCGGCGTCGCCTTGTGTTGCTCTCGGGTGACTCAACCAGGCCAGTCAGTCCTATCCCATTGAGTTACCCGTCCATACGCAGAGTCACGACGGTTACCTATGTGCATGCCGTCGTATTTATGCACATACATACATGAATAAAACCACAACATATTCTCTCTTCGCTATGCCGTCGTTGGGCCCGTCCTATCACGTCCCAGCGTACCGTACCCTATGGGTTAACCGGATAGCAGCAAAAGTTACTGCGACATTGGGAGGGAGGGGACCCGGGTGTATTTTATGACATGTCATATTCTCCCTCTTTTTTTTTTCTGAGCAGGTGAACAAGCATAATTTTGTATGGTTCTGCAGTGGGCACCGCTTGTTTCCGTGGCCTGGAATCATTGGATCCCTGGGTAATGATAATACGGTCCACCGGAGTCTTGTATGCGATGGGCTTGTATTGTACAATACATACATACATAGAGCAGCATCGTAGCCGTTGTCGATGGTGGGTCTGTCATATTATATACATAGGAGTTTAGGAGTTAGATGTCTTTAAGACTAGCGTGTAAGAGGCAAAGCACTATGTGGTTGTGGCTAGGTAACTATGAAGTACAAGACTAATAGGCAATGCATACATAGATGTGTTGGTAGACAATGGCTGGTGGTGGTGGTGGCGGCGGCGGCGGCGGCCAGGTAAGCAACCAGGTCGTCATTCTTGTGTGTGTGTAGGTAATAGTGTACATAGTATTCCATAGGGGTTGGGAATCCAATCTTTCGAATGCCGCCAAGCTCACCAAGCCAGGACCAAATGAATCTGGGAATGTCACATGAACTTCCCTTACCTAAACGCCGATGGGACTTCTCCTTGCTCTCCCAATGCGACGTTCGGGAAACTAAGAATGCAACGCTGTGGCTTGGTCCCGGCGATCACTAGAAGGCCCACTTCTGCCTAGGTACTGCATGCTTATCACGGCGAGGGGAAATAGTTCCAGGTGGAAGGGAATTGAAGAGCTCCTATTGGCGCAGCAAACTCCGGTGAAAGGATTGGTGATGAGCAAACAACCCACCAAACCCACCATACACACCAGATAATTTCATGGCCTGGTCCTTGAATGAAATGATAAATAAGATCGGGACCTTTTTCTCCCTGCCGTCAGATGGATGCATTACAGGATCTGACTTTCTTCAACCCAGTACCCAGCTCGCGCTCCCTACAACTTGATAGATGTCGTCCTTCGCCTGGGGTTAGAGTCCCAAAGAAGAAGCGAGACTGGCCAACAATAGTATCCTCTACTCTCCCGTAGGCCGTCAAGGGTTCTCTCCCTTGCGGGTACTCCCCAGGATCCTCTCACCGGTAAAGGCATATCTAGCTACCTACATCTAAACATACTACGTATTATACATACAATACAATACATTTCGAGGTTTAAGGGGCTGACTCTGATGTTGTGTTCTCTCTAACCGAAGTATTCTTTGGTCACGGCGGAGATATGTTACCTGTCACATCCCACGAAATTGAGAGGTTCGAGGGTGAGATACAAGCATGTGTTGTCAACCTGCTCCGGGACCTGCAAATCACTGTCTATTATTTCCAAGGACTAAATGTAGTACGGAGACCACTTATTAGAGATGGGTGCAACCACACTTTATCACAGTTCCGCATATCGGGTTGTACGGCTCTATTTGGTAAAAGTTCAGGGTACCTATGTATTATTACATCCTAGGCCGCGCTGGAAAACATGGTCGCCGATGGTAAATATTTCCTTAGCTTCGTAGGTAACATGATGTAGCCTTTTATTTGATTCTAACAGGTCCTAAACCATGACGGGCCTTGATAATAACAACAAGAACAACAATAATAATAGTAATTACAATTACAATATCCTTCGCATTTGCTGCCTAGTGTATGGGTATGTAGCTACCCCTTAACTACACTAGCACACCGGCTACCAGGGGACAAGAGAGGAGGTAGGGGGTACTTGTCCAAACAATCTCTTTATCCCCCAGGGCAATATAATATTCCCAGTCCTCCCCTAGATCATCCCAGATCACGATCTTATGCATCGTGATAACTTTGTCCGGCTCTAGAACCCCAATCCCTTCTCCATCGAGTGCAACCACCCGACGTAATTATGTAAGATGCTGACAACACAGTTTCGCGCACAGTAGTTTCAGCCTCATTGCCCAAGTCTTTGCAGTTCGTCGCCTTCCAGCAGCAGAGAACTTCTGAATAATCCTCCAATGATCCTTTTTCCATTTCTTGTTCGTGCTCGATAGGCAATGGAGTATAGCTGCGGAAGTAGATAGGGTAATGTAGATAGCCTAGCTGCCTAGCAGTCTGGGTAGTATAGGAAGAGGTAATTCTCCTATGCGAAGCCTCGTCAGTGCATCACGGCTAGTCCCGCCTAGATGCCGGGATGTCCACGTAGCATAGTACGTACGAGAGTGTAAGATACAGACACAAGACGTCTTCATCACTTTCATGAGACAACTGCATTTTCCTTAACCCAAAAATATCATTATCGCTGGCCTTGCTGCTAGTTTGTGGATTGCTCTGCATGCTACGCGACCTAAGGGAGCCTTCCTTCCTGTGCCTTCTGTTTTGAAGTGAGCACGTAAGCAAGGGAGAGACGGCAAGATGCAGCCAACCGAAGGCCCCCGAGACAATCAGCCCACGAACACCGAACCACTCATATGCGATGATACACTTTTTGATATCCAACAACAAGGACCTACACGCCCGGTTTGAGTAGTCGTGATCACAAAAGCCCAATGCTGATTGCACTCTTTTCCGTATTCACAATACCTACCTCGACCGTCGTCTACTGCGTCGTGGCGTCGATGAGGCAAGCTAACCGTTACCCTTAAGTGAGATGTCAATCCATAGGAAAGGTGAGAAAACAGATGATGAAGAAAGAAAAAGACCTGTCGTTTCATTTAACTTTTTTCGGCCTGAGCAACTCGACCCGATCTCTCATTTCTCCATGCAATCTTGCAGGAAGGAGGCGCCTTTTCTGATCTGATTTCCCACCCCCTCTTACTAGGTAGTCTCTAATTTTCGCCGAGTCTCGCAGGCCAATCCCAGCCCTCCACATGCCACCACCGTAAGCGGATGATGTGTGCCCTTCGGGTGGTCGCATGGCCTAATGCTCGATCACGAATCATCCATCTACTTTTCCTTGTAGTGGTAGGAAAGCTTCCTCGACCACTACACGGGCATATATAATATATAATGACGCAGTGCCCCCTTCGCATACTCTTACGCTGACTGCCGTGATCATCTATCTCATCCATCCTTCGGCGTGTATGTCTAATGTGGCAATACTGACGCCGTAGACCGTACGGGATTGTTCTGGATTCCTCGGATATCTTATCCTATTTTCTAGAGTTGTCCTTTTGCATGTGCTGGTAAGCCGACTTGTCATTGGCGATCTCTCAAGGGTCTTCTTGACCGGTCTTAATCCAAGGACGCCACTTTTGTAGTTGATATATGACAGGTCTCCTGGTTTGCCTCGGCTGGATAAGGCTGCGCATTTTCGAAGGCGCATGGGGCCTCACTTTTCTATCATAGAGAGTAATCAGTTCAGTCAGCTGGAAACAACGTGCGAGACTGCCATTCATGACGTAGCATCAGGAGCATATTTTCCATGCGAGTGTCAGCTTCCACGCGCAATATTGAAGGCATAATATACCTACCTAACAGCCTAGCTACCACATCTTCTCATTGCTCGGTACTCGTAGGTGACATCATGCAAGATATAGGTTCCCTTGGCATATCTTAGATTCGGCACTTGAATGTTGCCTCGCTGGAACCTTGCCAGACCGAGAAGTAGGATATCGTATGCCCTGCTGATCACGGCGCTTTAGATTGATTGCGGCCCTGTAACGTCTTGTGCGACGCCGTAGCGATGGTGGCTGCAGCTCTAGTCGAGTCTGACTCAACCGCTACGTCGTCCGTTCTCGTTGCGTAACCTAGATGGTATCCCCGGGTTTTTCTAGCGTAATGTCGATACATGGGAGGGCTGCCAGAAATATAGCGAAGAGAGGCAAGGGATCGACCTGTAGAAGCTCTGTTATGTACTAACGAGGATTATACCGCTCTGCCGGTATGGCAACTGTGCTAGCTGTTCCATAAAGCGTTACTCCCTAAGCTACCAGCTGCCTAGTACCGACCACTAATTAAAGCTTAGCATCTGAGGTGGAAAATGACATTTCAGATGATTGGGCATCGTTCTTGATATCTCTTTGCTAGTCACACACCTGTGTATGTATGACATTCTAGGCTGAGTCACTTCCAGATTCTAGCCACTGGAGGAACACTGCTAGGGGAGCAACAACTCGGGTACATAGCTACCTAGATATGCATTTTCCAAATATTGTGACCCTCCAGTACAGCCTCTACAGATGTATTAAGAGCGAATTTCCATCTGGTTATCAAGATATCGTACAGTCGTAGTTTTCAAAGCCCCTGGTGAAGCCACTCGCCGGCCAAAGGGGCTAGAGACGACTGGTTCGAGTTGAAAGGATGAAAAGCATTCAATCCTCTACCAAATGCACCATGCTAGTATCAAAGGAGAAGTAGCATTCTTCCATTTCAAATGCTATTCCGAGGATTCCTACAGCGAGGATATTGCTCTGAATAACCCAAGTTGGGGACTCATCTTATGTACCATGATCACTGGACTAACATCAATAACGACATATCCGTTTATCCATTTGCTTGTTTCAATGAACACTTTAATTTGGTTGCATGAAAAGGGAAACATGGTCGCCAAGAGCATTATAAACTTTTGAGGCTGTCACATGTGTTGAGACTACACCATCACCAACAGACGTGAACTCCCTTACTTCTATCAACAACATAAAAGAAGTGTAATACTGAGATAAAAACAGACTGACAAGGCTCGTGGATATTTTTAGTTATTATAAGTAATTTATTGATATTGTTTTTCATATAACATCAAAGGACTTTCGGAGAATCAGTTGCCCTGCGCATTTTAAAGGGGGGCACTGAAGCGTAGGGTTTACAGCTCCCTATCAAGGTAGCCAGTCTTACGCAGTTCCGGTACTCTAACGCCATTGACAATTAAAGGAGAAATACCTTATGCACATTCAAGGAAATATACCCGCATAGGTATTTCTTTGATGATATGTACTGATCAGGATGTCGTGGACGTCTAGTCTAAACTGCTAAGAATCACCAAATCGCTACTACTAATAGCATCGAAATTATTCGTTGCCCATTACACATAAGAGACTGCAATTACCTAACCAGCGGTGCCCAAGTTAAGATGCATCAGCTAGCATGAAGCCCGCTTGCCCTAAGAGAACAGAGGTTCTATCACGTCGCCGATGTTGAGACCGAAATACAAGACATGCCCCTACCTATACTCTGCAAAAAGATAAAAAAAACTAAAAATAAATCGTCTCCCCCGGGAAGGCTTGAACTTCCAACCTCCTGATTAACAGTCACTGGCAAACAAATATTAGTAAACGAAAACATTGACGATAGGTCAAACTGGGTAAAGACTCACGACGCGCTAGCCAATTGCGCCACAGAGGACAGTCTGCGTCCACGATCTGGCCAAGCCAGTTGTGTGGACGGATCCGAGCTGGGCTCATAAAATATTCCTAGGGCTAAGTAGACCTATCAAGCTAAAGATCTAGCCCTGCGTCCTTTGGACGCATATGTATAATACACTAAAATCGGGGGACCCGCTAGTCCACTCTTCTAGGGGTTCCGTCGTGGAGCTCTTGAAGGACAATGGCCGATGGTGATGATAGGAATATCAATGAAGACATTAGACGTAGAAGTGTCGACAGCGCATATTCTGGTCATCATTCAGAATTTACAGTATAAGGTGGAAAGCGTATATACTACACCCAACCCATTGATACGCGATCTCTAAAAATACTGAGAGGGATAGGTAGGTTAAGAAACCCGAACAGTGCTTCTTCGAGCTTCGAAATATTAATAGAAGACCTAGGAAGTCGATGAGAAACAATGGGACGAAAGGTAAACCAACTGCCTGGTGTTCTATATTGGGAGCTGCCTCTCCCCCCCTCGCATGTACGGCTCTACCTTCTAATGAAACATTGGCACAACCGCCCCCATGGATATACAATTCCATAATATTTTAAAACCGACCGTGCTTCTGTCCATCCTCACATGCTCTTCACTCGCCCTCTAGCATATATGCCTAGCCGTCTAGTCCATGACCGCACGACATGGTCCCTCCGTCAGCCTGCTCCGTGGTAATCACACCACCGACGTGCGCCGCACGTGTGATCCCCTTCCTCATGCTGCTCGTGCTGCTCCTCTTCCTCTTCCACGGCATCCTCGCCGTCCTGTTCATCGCCTCTATCAGCCCCACCGGCGCCACTTCATGCCCGCCTCTCCGCCCTCCGGCGCCGGCGGGCCGGGCAGTATCTCGCGGAGCAGGTGATTGATGTTCTTGCCCACGGTGCGCACGTCCTCCCACTGGCGCGGGTAGCCCAGGCTGCACTCCTCGAAGCGGACGCCGGCCTTCCAGTCCGTGCGCGGCACGTGCAGGTGTCCGGAGACGACGACCTTGGCGCCGAACCGCGTGTGCCAGTCCTGCGTCAGCTTGGTGCCGCACCACAGGCTGAAGCGCGGCACCTTCGGGATGAAGACGAGGTCCTCCCTCAGGGGCCAGTGGTTCGCGATCACGACGGCGGCGCCGGGGTGCCGGGCCCGCGCCTCCTCCATCTTGCTCTCGAACTTGGCCACGAGCACCCGGCACCACTCGTCGCGCGAAGGGTGCGGGTCCGGGTGCAGCAGGAACTCGTCCGTGGCCACGGTGTCCAGCTCCTCGGCCCACTTCAGCGCGCCCTCGCGGCTGACGCCGTCGGGCCGGAAGCTGTAGTCGTACAGCGTGAACGTCGGGGCCACGATGGCCGGCCCGCCCTCGCCCTCCCACAGCACGAACTCGTCCTCCGGCGTGTGCACGCCGTGGCCCCGCGCGATCTCCACGCACCGCTGGTACTTGGCCTCGCCTTTCAGGTGCGGCCGCGGCGCCGACCCCATCGTGTACAGCTCGTGGTTGCCCGGGCACCACCACACCTCCCCGAAGTTGCGCTTCCCCGCCGCGAACGCGAGCTCTAGGTGCTCTGCTGACTCCCCCACGTCGCCGCACAGGATCAGCCCGTCATCCGGGTGCGGTGAAAGCTCTTCCAGCGCCTTTCTGTTGTACTCGTAGCTGAGGTGGAGATCTCCGATTGCGTAGAGCTTCATGGTGGCAGGGCCCGAATGGGGGTTGTCTTTGGTTGGAGAAGATATGGCGTAATGAAAGAATGAGATTCGAGATTGAGGATTGGTGACTAGATCCAATCAAGCATGCGCGTTAGGCGCATCATTATGTCCGAAGAGCCAATGATGTATTGCTTACATTTGTGCAGCAAGTAAGTCGAAGGATCCTGAAATTGTTTAAGAAAAGCACTTATTCAATGATCTTATTTGTGCATATCATTATTAATTGCACACAATTTGCTATTATCCACGAAGAATAAGCTCTTTTTACTTCATATCCTATCATACTTGCATAAAAATCATCATTTAACCACTGATGTCGGGAAACGAGGGTATTCCTACAGGATTAATAGCGCAAAGCGAGCAAACTTCTGATGAATTCTCACGAATCTTACTTCACCAATAACACTCAAGGTTGATTATCCATTCTGATTATATGAATATAGGGAATTTGATGATTCTCTGCTTCCTCTTCGGAACAATGAATGCCTTTCTTCCTTACATTGTTCTTCAGTCTTGCTTCACTGTCTTCGAATCCTTGCGACCAGATTTACCACCCAAGTCGACGTCTTCGAATCCCACGTTTGCAGGCTTAACTCTGCTCTCTTGCATGTGAGCGCCGTGTTCTCGTGAAAATCTCTCAGATTCCAAATCGGCCGGCTTGACCTTTCCAGTCATATGCGCGCCATGTTGTTCTCTATGCACCGAGCCATCTGGGTCGGCAGGTTTAATCTTTGCTTCTGCATGAGAGGCATGTTCACCCCGAGAAGCATCCATGTCGATCACATAATCCCCTGGGTCAGCCTTGCCGCCTTGTTGGCCTCGTTTCTTAAAGCCACCGTAAGGTTGAACCTTGGAAGTCATATGAGATGAGTGTTCCTGTACGTGACCCCAGCTATAGTCGTCGTCCGATCCGCCGTCTGTGGATGAGATCTCCGCTTCCTCTGGCACAGTCTGGCCCATGACGCATTCACGTTCACGATAGACCTCGCGAGGTAATTCGGTATGATGATGCGCAAGTCCAGCTCCCGGTGGGCCTAATGGCCCAAGATCTTCGAGTTCGACTCGTAGCGTGTCATTTTGGTCACTATCGTGGCTACGCTTGCTTCTCAAACTCCTTTTACTTACCTTGCGGACAATCTCCCCAAACCTCTCTACACTCTGATTGCCTCGACGTCCAATCTCGTCGCGAGCTAGGTCAACTACCTGCCGGTTGAGGTGTACACCTTGGTCAATCAGACGGTTTTTCCTGCGGATCTCACTCCATCGCGTCAAAGAACCCAGCTCAAGGATATTCATGCGACGGAATTTCTCTGACGGATTACCTAGAATGACGGGCCTCTAGCCTACGTCTTCCTCGGGAATTTCAGAAATATCGTTGAGACCATTGGCTTTCGCGGTGGCGATTGCAGAGGCGCGACGGCGGAGGCTGTCTCGTCGCTCGTTCGTCCACTTGTCCATCTCAAAGGTTTTCGAGTTGGGGATAATTTGGACATGTCGAAACCGAGCGAATACGCCCAGGAGTAGGAGAGAGTGTAGGAACAACCTAGATGCTACGACTCCTGTTGCAGCTCTTTGTCCTAGAGCCCGTGTAGCTATGCCCCCGACGCTAGTCGCCCCCGCAGCGAAAATGAAACCCATGCTGTGAATAGTGTTGAACCCAGCAGTCACTCGAGGGAAGGACGAGTAATTGGTCCGTTTCATGCCTTCTTTTCCTGACTTGGAACGACGACCAGTCATGCCTGGTTGGAGATCAGAGCAGTCCTATGCTTCCATCAGCATGCCATTGCATTTAGCTATGGCAAGACATGACAAGAATCCAATCATCGCGGCAAAAATGCAAGGAAAGACGATATGGACGGGAGGCCCCGAGGAGACAATAGTATACAGGATGCCGGCAATCGGAAGCACAATGACAAAGATGGCTCGTCTAATAAGGTGGGATGTCCATGTCAACCTTTTGTCGAAGGTCATACTGTTTGTCAGAGGACCTGTAGAGCGTGCTCGAGAAAAGAGATTCGCCATTTGGAACGGCACCGCTAGAAGTGCACCGATGGCGACAGACGATACCGCGGCGGCCACGAATGGTGACCGGAAACGGTAGTATCTAGAAGTTAAAGATCCCAAAAGCTATGGGTGTTAGAAAAGGACGTAGTTTTGCGAGGTGGGAATTCAACTTACAACGATGATCAAAACGACTTGAGCATATATCCACGCAGAGTACAGAGCCATAATAACGAAGCCGGGCTGGCGAAGCATTTCAAATGAAAGGGCAACTCCGTGATACATTTCCTGACCCCACCATTTTGGGCCATCCTTGACTCGATGCATCATGATCTCACCACGAGCTACTCTTCGGGACACTCCTGAACCAGTCCTGACCTCGGCTACAGAACGTCTCCAGGCCGATCGTCGAACCTCGGGACAGAGGACGTTAAGAAGAAGGACGACTGCAATTAGCATGATGCTGATATAAAGCCCCCATGATGGTTGGAGGCTGTCAATGACTACAGCGCCAATTACAAACCCGATGCCTAACGAGCCGATGAAGCACCATGTCCAGATGCCGAGCCAGACACCAAGCCCGCCCCCGTGCCTTCTTACGTCATAATGGTCAACAACCTCCTGGTGCGGATTGCTGCTCATCAAAGATGCGCCGAAGAGGTCGGTCAGTATTGAATGGAAATTCATATTGGCGAAACCCAAAGCACAGCCCATGATGGCCCTGGGAAGAAGTAGTGCCCATCTCCAAACACTGGTGTACGGAGACCTGGGCACACTAACGGCAATGGCTTGGGGAAAGAGGAGTGGCATGGCTATGCATAGACTGCACACGATATACGGCTTGCGACCGTGTAGCAATGGCAGCGGCCAACCTAGGAAGGTCGAAACAGCCATTCCAAGGAACATGCCCACATTGCCGAGGATCGAATAATGGTTGAAGTCTGCAATATAGTATTGAATCGACGGGACCAGGCCGGCATAGATTCCAACCAGGACACCAACCAAGGCGGTACTGATGCACGCAACGGAAGCTACAAACCTCTTGCGGATGGGAGACCAATCGCGGGCGATTGTAGGCTGTCGTTTTACGGATTTCGTAAGGCTAAACCGTTGCCCATCTCTGATGCTCACGTGGGATCTCCTTCGAAGACTGATATTGCGTAATTCGTGAGATCGCTTGGCTGGCGCTTTTCTCTGAGCCGCTCTAGATTTCGTAATTGAGGCATCTTGGTTGCGCATACGTCTGGACCCTCCGAATCTCGAAACTTCCGTGCCTTGTACTTCACCAGTGTTGTACTGAGTAGAAAAGTCCACTACATCGTCGGAACCACCATCCAAGCTGCAGACGTCCACATCTCTGTGACAGTGCCTCGTAAAGGTGCTGCTGCGACGAGGTTCAGCATCACCTTCCTTCGGGTCTTCGCGAAGATTTCTGGAGCTACTTCGAGGTGTGATTGGTGGTTGGTGGAAAACGCGGATATACTCTCTGACTTCTCGACTATTTGGAACGTCTTTGGTACGATGTTTTATAAGACCCATGGGATCATCTTCGTCATATGCATGAGGTATTGGAGACAGGTGTTGCCTTTTGAGTTGGCTATCAGGAGGTGGCATTGGCAACACGCAGTCGTCGTCGGAAATATCATGGTGTACCTCACGATGTGTTGTGTGCTTTCGCTTAGACCTTCGACTCTTATGCGCACTTCGCCCTTGGTCTGAATATGACAATCGTTTGATGTTGCCGCTGCGCATGTCGGGTTTAATTAAACCACGGGTTTCAACCGCCCTTGAGTACAAGGCCTCACAGCCATGGCCGGAGCCTTCAGCTGCACCTACAAAAACGATTGGCGGCGTCTTTGGATATATAGGCTCATTCACATCTTCATTCGAACTTAGTCCAATATTTTCGTCCATATCTGGTTGAATTAATTCGGATTTATTCTGTAAATGAGGAGGGAGATCTCCGTCGTCAACATATTCGCAGTGATCGTGCTCGGTCCCTTCATTGGCGAGAAATAGTGCTTCGTCAAGTAGTCGCTCGAGGTTGTTCATAGTTGTGTCCATCGTTCCGGCGTCAGCTGCACTCTTCTCCGAGAATGTCGTCACTCTAGATGCCATCGCGTCGACTATGTCGTTGGGGTAGTCATCATGATCCTCGTGGCGAGGATGTGATTTCTCCGGTAGCTGAGTAAGGTTCGAGTTGGTCGGCTCTGAATACCCGAGAAACTGGCGAAGCCAAGCAGCAGCGCGCCAGGGGTCAATTTTCTCAGGAGATGCGGGTTGTTCTTGGTCATCCCTGTCTTCCTCGCTCTCGACAAGACGTGGATACGAGGTGGGGGAAATGGAAGCCGTCGATACTTTTCTCCCCTTTCCCTTATCTTGAAGAACAGATCCATTCCGCGAAGGATCATTGTTAAGGGCCTTTTCAAGCGATATTGTACTTCCATTGTCGTATCGGACATTCTCACTGTTGCCGATTGACTCTGTAGTCTTCGTGGGGAGTTTTGGGACAGCGTCAAAGCTCTTTTGGGATGCTGAATATTGGCTGGTACTCGGTGACGGCTGGATTCTGACATGAGGTATAGAAACTGACTTATTTCTTGACTCAGATCGGGATGTAATTGAATTTCCTTGCTCTTCTTGGGAAATTTCACGGGCCGAAGGTTCGTTGACTACGCTGGCCTTCTCGTCCTTCTGCTCTCCAAATGTTGGAAAGAATCCCCAATACGAGTTTTCTTTGGATGAATCTTCTGGTTTTGGGTTATTTTCCGTCACGACTAGCCTTGGTAATGAGTCGTCTTCCGTCTTGAACGCGACAGAAGAGGATTCATGATAAGGCTGTACCTTGTGAACCCAGATATGTCCTTCGTGGATGTCGTTGGGTAAGGCAGCATGTTCGGAGCTTGGAAGAGAAAGAAGATCCACGGAAGGGCGGACGCTTGGTGTCAAGCTGTGACCATGATGAAGGTGCTCTAAAACAAAGGGCTCCTCTGACGAGAGTTCTGGTTGGAAGAGGGTTTCGCTTTGATGAATAGTCTCCTTCTCTCTAACACGCTCGAGAGCAGGTTGGACCTTTGAGATGCCCAGATGTCCTCCATGTGCTTCAGCTTCGGGAATTAACCCAGGAGCTGGACGAACTTTGACAGCCGAGCTATGCTCTTTGTGAATATGATTGGACAGGTCGACTATATCTTTACGTTTCTCTCCCCCTAATAGGACACGGTAGACTGGCTCAGTCAAGATTATATTTGACTCATCAGGAGATGGTATGCTTGGCGGTGTTCTAATTGGGGAGTCATGGTCGACAGCGAGTCCGGCATCACAAAAATCACCACCCGCAACCAAGCCAGGGTGATGGACATTCGCATGTGTGCCCGGAGGGTGTATCGTGGGATCAAGACACACTATCCCGGGTCGTCTTGACTCATCAATCACAAGGGTTGGTTCGCTTCTTCTCTCGAGAATAGCTTTGGATGAATTTCTTGTTGGAATCGAGACGTCTGACAAGCGGTGTTTTACAGCGTCATTCGTCTCCTTCGGCTCTGACGGGTCTAAGGTCAAAACTGGAGGTATCGGCAAATCTTTAGGTGGCTGGTCTGCAGGAGTGTCATGCTTCAACAAGCCATGTCGAAATGACCTGCCCCTTGATCCTGTAGAGAGAAGTGATTCTGGGCGCTTACTTGTAGGTTTCAACGAGGGTGCTGAATTACTGGGACGTAGCTTGATCTTCAGTCTAGAGTCCGTGGCAAACCCCTCCATTGTGGTAGAGGCTGAATGATATTAGCAAGCCTTGGTTTCACCGCAAATTGCTGTAACTATACGTTCACAACTTGCCTAGGTGAACAAGATTTCAAGATGGAAGATGAGCTGCGTCTCGAGCATGGAAAACAATGTGGATGTCTACCGAACTCGAGTGGGGAGGTCAAGGGATTCGTAATAAGACGTGAAATGCTCTGTTCAGGTCAGAAGTCTGGTTAGTCCTCGCCTATCTGCTTGTTATTGCCACTGCTGCCACTTGATTTCTTAGTGGCAGGGAGATTAATGCACATCAAGAGAAATCATGAAATCTCTATATAGACTTAAGCAATGGCTAGATAACATCCAGAGTAGAAGGATAGGCGAGGCCTCGAAAAGAAAGCAGAGATATGAAGTAGGATGATAATTGCTACAAAATATGAGTATCTGTACAATAATGATGATATTTAGGGGTCGAAAAGGGATGGATGGGGACAAGAGGTGGTTGGTTTTTGTTTGTTAGTGAAGTGTTCGGCGATGAGGAAAACATTGGAATCAATTGTTATTGGACTGAATGATAAAGATACCTCCTGGCGTCACTCAATCTCTTATGAAGTCCCCTCCTTCCGTCGACTACATCTGAAAACAACCTCTTGATCTTATGATCAGGAGCACTTGCCTCATATCTTCTCGAGTCATAATGGTAGCTGCGAGCTGTAGAAAAATGTTAGTGCTCCCAGACGGTGGCTTACTTAAGCACAAAGGTCAGTAGATATTACGGTATTTTACCCGTCTCTTTAAGTTGCACAAAAAGACGCCTCTTAAAGTGAGACACCGTATTTGAATCCATAGCCTTCCAATTTGAAACGCACCTCATCGTCTCTTCATAAACTTTTCCCTTTCTTCCGAGTGTTTTCTCTCTACAAACTCCATCGCCACTACCATCATCATCATGGCTGCGATTGGGACCAAAGAAGCCATACTAAATTCCTTACTCGAGGATGCCCGTCATTGGCGAGGGCTGCGAGAATATGTCTACGACATAAACATGCCCTTACTGATCAACTCGGATGAATCGCCTTTACCCTGCCGCGAGACTCCAGCCGAGTTCGAAGCCATCAACTCGAGTTTTTCCTCCCAGATCCATGCCCTCTTTGAGGCGCTCCATGATCTTGAGAGTTTAAGTCAGACAGAAGGTAAAACAGAAGATGTTGATGGATACATCCGCCAAGACGGTCTTATTCCTATTATCCGCATTAACAACCAATCCTTCGACCGTTATCCTAATTGTTTGCATCGTAATTTCCACTCGCGTCGTCTCTCCCTACTACGTGACTTGGCTACCCTGCCGCAGCTGTGGCGCGTGTCCGAGCTCCGACTGTTCCCGGCGCCGGACTACGCCACTAACATCGACTTCGAGAACGCCCGGTCTGTATCACTGCGCTTGCCACTAGAGCTTGCGTCGAGACTACCTGCCCTGCGCAGGCTCGACTTCCCGTGGCTGTGGGAGCGCATGCCTGTCGCCTTCCGCCTGCGCACGCTTCGCCACTTTACGCGGCCATGGGAAGGCCCGTGGCGGGACGAGCGCCATGAGTTCGGTAGGGCGGTGCAGGAGTTGCATGAGCATATGCCTACCTCGCTAACCGCGGCGCGCCTGTGGTTCTGGAAGCCAAGTGCTTTCTATGCCGACGAGGATCAGAGCATCGAGATGCCAAATCTCGTCCGTCCGGATGATGCTGATCCTCTCTCGCTTGGTTTGCGGACTGTGGCATCGCATCTTGAGCAATTTGACCTACGAGCCTTTTTGACGCCTGATCTATTCCGGGCTCCAGTGACATGGCCCCGCATGAAACGTCTGTGCGTTGAGTTCCATCCCTGGTGTCCCGATGGTACCTGGTACTTCGTCGGACCGCGCGATGAGAACCCCCATCCTGACGGCGGCTTCGAGATCACGCGTGAGCAACATTATCCTCCTGTCGCTCCCAACGACCAGGACAACAACATGGATGAAGAGTATACTGAGGATGAGGAAAAGGAAGAGGAGGAGGAGCGCCGAATGGATATGTTCCGCACGGAGCCTCTGCAATCTAAAATCAACCCCCTCTTGTTAGCCTTTGCCGACGCGCTGAAGGGCATGCCTGCCTTAGAAGAAGCGGAACTGTTCGCGTACCTAGCCTGGCAGCCTTCGGAGGAGAGGAAAGGCGCATACAAAGACAGTGATGAAGCACCATATGATCAAGACCGCGCCATTTACAGATGGGGTGTGAGCTACGCGCCGGGAAAAGACGGTGGTAACGGGCTGTTGACATGGCAAGTTGGGTCGTGGAGACCCCAGGAGGATGTCCTCCAGTCATTCAAGGCTTTGGGCGACGAGGGCAGCGAGGTAGAGATAACATGGAAGCCCTTCGAGTTTACAGATAAGAGGGAAGACGAGAACCGGAGAGCTTTCCGCTAAAAGCAGACACTACGATGGCAAACAACGTACACATGGGTTTCTTCTCGTCATCCTTCTTCCGAGGTACGTGTCTACAACAATAGTAATTCCTACGGCCACAGTATTAACTTTACATCAGTAACATAGTGCTGCTCCATTCCGGTTCCTTGCCCAGCCCACAGATTACTCTGACACAGCAACGCAGTAATAGTAATTGAACCACATCTGTGTGCCACAATCCGCACCAGCCGTACCAAGAACGGGGTTAAGCGCCGCGAGCTGCGACACGGTGAGATTGTTGCGACTAGCCAGCAGGTTGCAGTAGTCTCCGCTCACACGGCGATCCCACTTACTACAATTATCAGGCTGACCGGCCTGCAGATAATTAGAAGGGGGCTTTGTTACAGTGGGCGCTGCTGCTGTTGTGATTGAGGGCGTGTCAGAGGTAGTGGTTGTTGTGACCGACGCAGATGATATGCCGACGCAGTATGCCTCCCCCAGCCAGTAGTTGGTCAGGCAGTCGTCGCTGACGGCGGTATTCCAGGCTAAGAACTGAGCCAGGGAGATGCCAGCGGCAGCGGCCATGTCGGTGCATGACACACCGTCCTCGACGACGGCCCACTTGTTGCATGACACACCGTCCTCGACGACGGCCCACTTGTTGCAGTTTTCCGGTTCTCCAGACATTGTTGGAGCCGGGGCAGTTGGGCCGGTCGGTGTCCCTGTGTCGCTGGCCGTCGGGACATCATTGAGCTCGTCTGGCTTTTGGAGATACCACGACCCGCAGTAGCTTACACCCGCTTCGAAGGCGCAAGTGGGCGACGTTACATCTCCGAGCCCGACATTCCAGGCAGCAAAGGAATCAAGATCGACATTGTACACCGCGACCGCGAGGAGACAGGGATTTGCAAAGGTCGATCCGGTCACATTCACTTGGTAGTCGTCGCCGGTAAAGTAGTGCACGCAGTCATCTCGCGTCCCCGTGGCTGTTGGCAGCGGCGTGTAGAGCCGCATGTAGGGAGATGCCGTAGCGTCGGGGAGCTGAGTGAATGGGACGCCGGTGAAGGTGGCGCTGGGATCGATCGTGATGGTCATATAACCTGGACGCCCCGAGTACGTATTAACATCGCCTACGGCTTGCACGCAGTAGCTCTGCTCAGCGAACAGGTTTGTGAAATTTTCGTTTACGCCTGTGTTGAGAAAGAGAAAGTCGGCGAGCGGGATGCCGAACTTGAGGGTCAACAGGTTGCAATAGTCTCCCTTCTGTACCTCGTACCACCTACCACATGGCTTCCCGGCTGACCCCTCGGCCACGTCGGTCGGCGTCGCCGCCGGCACAGTGGGCGTAACGGGCGGTAGACCCGACGTGTTTGTGGGTGCCACGAACTTACGACCCGGAGCAGCCACACATACCTCGGAGCCATTCATCTGCTTCAAGTTCGAGCAGGCATAGTTGATGGTGGGGTTCCACGCATGGAATTGTGTCTCAGTGATATTAGCCGCGCTGGCTAGGTATAGCGGCACACGTCTCATTGACGTCAACCGTCACGGTGGTGCATTTATTGGTGATGCACAGCACGGTGCCAGCCGCGGGAAATTTGCTGCAGTACGCACCAAGGCCATTATCGGCCAGCAGCCAGGCTGTGCCGACACCTTGGTTCCTTGAGATGGTGTAGCAATCATCCGAGGGCTTAACCGTATATGTAGATCCTTCGCAGGCGCTTGCCGTCGGCGTTGGCGTGGCGGTGAAGTAATCGAGCGTGCTTTTTGAAATGGGCCGGCCCGCGATGCTGCAGCTGGACGTCATGCTCTCATATAGGGACTCGCTGGCCACGATGGGACCGTCGAAGTATGGGGAGCCTGCACGCAGGCGCAACCGTTCTACAATACAGAGATCACAGTCATCGGGCTTCTGGTCTTGATCTGTGATATTGCTGACGTAGTTGAACGGACTGATCCCAGGATCAGAAAACGCCGCAGCCAGGGCCGCGACAGGACCGCAGTAACGACCACTGTCATCCTGCGGACATGCCGATTGGAAAGAGTACTGCAGCGAACCAGGTATATAGACGGCCGCAGCCTCAACCTCCAGGTCGGCCAGGACGGTTTGATTGCCGCAACCAGCCCGTACCGAAGACATCCACGCGACCAATGACGATGAGCAGCCATCAGTGCAGATGCGGGACAATGATGTCGGGGGATAGAAAAAATCCGGACGCAGATTCTTGACCAAGGGGTCGCAGGCGGCGAGACTTGCGGTATCCAGCTTTCGCGAGTGCGCACGTTTTGCTGTGAGCCCAAGGACAATCCGCTCTTCCTACCCGTGCCACTCGAGAACCTATTTGCGCACCCGCCATCAGGTGACAACATTGATACCGACTTCACGCTAGAGACTGACAAAACGTCGGATTCCCAACAGGAGCCTAACGACGCTGCCTTCCAGTTCGTCGTGCTCGCGTCGCCTGAAACGTTACAGGTGTCGCTGGATAAGCGTGACGGCTCGCACTGGGACGTCTTCGGGTGCGCTGATGGAGTTACTGAAGGCGAGCACACGGTGCAGATGGTGTGCACTGACTTCTCAGACGATAGCAACTGCTACAAGATTGGCCTTGGTCATGGAGTCCCAGGCACCATTCTGCAAATGCCCGCTGGCTGCGGCCCCGGTAAGTACGCTGTGGCCAAGGACATGGTGCCATCTACTAACGGCGTGTTGCCTCGCCATCTTTCTCATCTGGCATCTCGCTCGCCTATCGTGTACGACCTGACTTTTGACTATGACTTCATGCGGGTCCCGCGCGATCTGGGCGACACGCAGATGCGTATCGACTTCAGTAATCAGGATGACTACTGGGATACTGTTGTCGCGGGCACGGCCACCAAGAAGAAGAAAATGAAGCGGTCGCTCGAAGATGTCAACAGGAACCATGTCCGCTGGCTGGAGGAGGAATTCCGGGACGACTACCACTTTGGCGCACTTGAACGTCGCGATCTCGAGGCGCGTTGGTTCGGGTCAAACATTTTGGCATGGCTCACACAGATGGTCAAGCCTGAAATCAAGCGCGAGTTCACGTTTAAGTACGAGGACACGCTAACGGCCAAGCTCATCGACGAGGCTTGGTCTTGCACCAAGGGCGACGTGTCGTACGAGGGACACCTACTCGCACAAGGACTGCTCAAAGTCAAGGTCGAGACCAGCTTCGGCTTCACCCTCATCGTCTCTAAATTGTCACTGCCACTCGACCTCAGTCAAAGCTACCTCACCTTTTATAACAAGGGTGAGATTACGGGTGTATTGACACTCGAGGCCGTTGCCAAGGTCTTTTACTCCAAGGGGGACGTCATCGTCAACATCCCCTTCCCAGGCGCCTCTTTCAAAATACCTGGCATAGCTACCATCGGACCGCAGCTAACGGTCGAGGGGATCATCGATGCGTCTCTATCTCTAGCCGGAACCATCGAAACCAAGCTCGAGATTGCGAGCTGGGAGGTTCGCCAGGTCCTCCCCGACGATAACAACGATGAGTATAAACCTAAAGAGATTGGTGATGGCAACCCGAACCTCAACCAGACGGGCAGCATGGACGGCATCCAAAAACCCGAGTTCTACGCCGGACTCCAGGTTCAAGGTGACGCCACAGCGAAGTTGTCAGTAGCAGCCGAATTTGGCGTGCGCTTCCTTCCCAAATGGGATGTCGACCCGGCAGCGGCGGCAGTTGTAGCTGAGGCCAGCGTAATGGTCAAGTTGAAGGGAGGCATCTCTACGCAGGGTACATGTACATTCACGTGGGGGCTCGACGTAGGCGCCCGTCTCTACGCGAGGGTCCAGGCGCCGCAGATCTTCAAGTGGCCCGGCGCTGAGTACGATATTATTCCCAAGTACAACAAGCCTATCATCAAGCAGAACACATGTCCGGAACTGGGCCCGATTCCAACTAAAAGGGACCTCAGTACCCTTGGTTTCATGTCGAATCCATCTTCTGCCCTGTCTGTATACAGCCACGGTCTGGAGAAGAGAGCAGCGGTATGGGGCCCTGCTCTCACCGTCCCCGTCGGCAAGTATTTCTGCCCTAGCTCCGTCGACGAGGACGAGAACTCGGGCACGCCGTGCTCGATGATCAAACCCGCCTGGGACGATGACGTGTTTCTGACAGATGGCGACGGTGATGACTATTTAAATTTGCGTCGTCGAGAACTGCTTGAGGTGCAGTGGTCGGATCTGCACAACGAGACCGTCCTAGACCCGCGATACATTGTGCTCGAAGAGCGTGATATCAATTCCAAAAAGTCAAAGTTGTGCGGCATCAACATCGAGATTAAGTATCCGACTGGCGGGGACTCGAAGGTTAATGGCAACCCCATATATGGCTTCCATAAGCCAGACGTCTGTGAGGACTACGAGTTTGGCGCTCCGTTGGATGCCCGCGTCGTCACAAACCCGCCTACACAGTACGACTCGGAACACGTACTCGAGTTCCAGTTGCCACAACAGTTATTTGCACATCTCGATCTTTCTCTCGGCCCATTTGACCATCCGGACCCGGCCGTCACTCGGAAATTGTCATTCTGCGAACTCGTCCAGGAGCACTGGGACATACCTGCCGTCCCTATCCCGGGTTTAGATACCTCAATGGGTGTCGGCGCTTCCCTCACTCCAGCAAACCACGTCGCCCAGCAGTTCCCGACAGACCGGTGGAAGACGGATGAGTACGTCCTCCTAGAGTATTACATCAACACTCCCGCCAAGGGCAAGGCGTGGGGCGGCACGAGCTCAAGGGGAAAAGAAATGCAAATCATTGACACGTCCAAATGGATGCTGAACAAGCTAAATACACGCCAGGGCGCCGGCGAGATGATCAAAGCCATGCGTTATATGATCGGGTCGCGCATGTATCATAACGACTTCTACATCCGCGAGATCTTGAGGCGCCAGAAGGATCGCGTTGGCAATGTGCTCGACCTGCTCGATACCCAGATCCTAAACGCGAACCCGCGGAAGCCGGCGCCCTACCAGCCGTGGAAGCCGCTGGGGCTAAAAGGCGAGTGGGACTCGTTCATGCGGGGGAAATTCGCCCTGGTCCAGACTAAGACGATGAAGGTCATCAACGAATTCCTGCCGAGCCTACAGACTCAGTGGGCAGACGACGCGAACCGGCAGGCTGCTGTGATAGACCCGAACGACGACACGGATACGCAGGCCGACAAACAAGATTTGCAGGACCTGATCGATAAGATCGACGCCATGGACAGTGTGGTCCGGGCGCTGCCGGCTTGGCAGTGGCCATTTTTGAATAGACTTTTGGTGTCATCACTTGTTCATTATGGCTTTCAAATTAACGTATAAATTGAGCCCTACTTGGCGTATTACTTACGCCCGAGGCTTCCCAGATACCAGGGTTGCTATGAGTAGGTCCAGAACGTGGCCAACAACCGATAACCTTGAAACATCATTTATATGCCTGAACCACGGTAATTAGCAATAGAAAGCCAGAAGTTGGATTCTCGAGACAGATCGATACTGTTGGAAGCATCAAGACATGAGCCCTGTAATATCACACGGCCTGGTGTCTCTTTCTTGCCAGTTCGCTGGCGATCGGTGTTGGCGTGTCGGCCCTGTTGCAAAATGTCAGTTTTCGTACACTGCCTAGATATGAACACTTACCTCCACACCTACTAGGTATCTTCTGGAGTGGTGATAAATTATGACATAGATAATCACTGACAACAATCTACAAGCATTGAAGTTAAACGCTATATGCACTAAGATACCCCTTATGGTAGAATTTCATATTTCAGGCCAATCAGATTCAAAGAGGTCTATAAGGAGATTTACCGTTACATCGGGGTAATCATATACGGATTATTGGAGACATCACAGTTTACTGCCAAAGAAGGATTGTGTTCTGAATATGTTAGTCAAACTAGAATAACAGAGAACGAAATACAAGAATTCTGGCAGGAAGAAATTCCTAGATTTTTGCCCTTTCTTGTTGGTCCAGAAGATTAACGCCCATTTCCATCCTAGTTTGCCATAATATTTTCGGTCCGTATCAGCTAAATGCACCCGAGTTTTATTTCACCAATGCGGGCTATTTCTTGCAACATCAAGCCTTTCGGGCCTTTGAGAGCTCAGTGTGCATGGTGCATATTTAAGGGGTCTCGGTTGGCGCAGGGACTGTGCGTGAGTTAGAGTTAGTTTCGATTAAAGTATCACGAGGAAGGGAACTGACAATGGCTGCTAGTAGGGTGTCCAGTGGGGCGCGGGCCGCCGGTAGGGCGTGGGCCACCAGTAGGACGGCCGGGACGTCCAGTTGGATGAGGGCGACCTGTCAAAATATTAAGAATAGGCCTTATTTACGGGCGAACGACGTGAAACCTACCACTTGAGCCACCACCTGGACGACCAGTTGGGCGAGGGCCTATATGAACTTCGTTAGTTTTCATACATGTAGGTGGTGAGCAGCACGTCTTACGTTCAGACTGAAGAGTCGGCCATGAGAGGCTGGGTAGAGGAGGAAGAGAAAAGCCTCCAGTGGGCAGACCAGTAGGGAGCGAGAACGGGGGCAAGGCTGAACCACAGGCATTAGTTAACCGGACTTTTTCACGTAGTTCTGTCACCTACAGAGAGAGTTCTCCTGTTCAACCTCTGGTTCAGCGACAGGCGCTGCGACGGCTAGGCCGAGAAGCAAGAAAGCGACGATTCCTTTCATTTTGAATACTGTAAGAATATGTCTTAGAACCCGGTAGTGACTTGGATATGTTCTGGATGTTGATGAGGAAACTCGAGGTCCTCAAGCCAGGCTTATATACATTTCGGACCCAACCTTCGGCTTGACTAGACTCGTCCGGACTCGACTCAACGGAGAGAGTCTCCTTCGAAAAAATCCTGCACTGCGTCGATCCATTTCCCTGTATAACTCAGGTATGAGGCTTTTCGGCAATTCGCAAGAAATTACAGATCAGGTATCTCCTCAACGCAAGCCCATTACGACTGCAACTACGAAAACCTTGACACGGCACCGGTATGTTACTCAAGGCTGTGAGAAACTAGGCATGTGTGAGGTCCGATTTGGCGATACGGATTCATCGGAACAAGCTTTGCCAAGACTCGAAAGGGCAAAGCCACAAGCCAGATGGCTTTCGCTGGAAGTCTCAGGTCTGTTGGTTTGTCAAATTTGAGGGGAGAGTTCTCTACTGCCTCGCCTTCAGCCTGCTCCTTTCGACACGTACTCTTCACGTTCGGCTGAAAATGTGCGTAGATCGACAGGAGTAATTTATCTTCCGAATTAACCGCCGCAAACTCCGCCGTTTGATACGACATTTGACGCGTCATCTGAAATATCGAAATTCTGTTATAAGCGAGTGTGATGCCATCTGTCCCTGTCCTGTTCGCAATATTAGTGACGTAAAGAGAACCTCTAATACCGTGTTATGGCTATATATTCCCAGGACTGTCCGTTGTTGAGGCTATCGTGTATGGGTATAGGTAAGGTGCCTGGCATGTTCTAGTATTTAACCATTTACCCCGTCCTTGGACCGTGAGGATTAAACTCAGATTAAACTACTACCTTCAGGGAACTGGAACGTTACCGGGAGCGGTATTTGGAAGATGCGAGGTGGAGTCGTAGCGTTACAGGTAGAAAGGCAATAAGCATATGTCAAATAAGCATAGTTCGTGACAGTTCCATACTTAGGTAGATGTATATGTAGGTACGGATGTACGAAGAACGGAAGATGTATATCTACTAGTATGCATTAGTGTATTGGACACGGAGAGCTACAGCGAAAAGTGCATATACCGAGACACGAGGCGCAAAACGGACTGAAAGGACTGAGAGGCGTATCAGTGTGGTGAAGTGTTGAAAAGGAGATCGTCCTAGAACCGGATCACATCTGAAGATGTTAGAAGAGCCGGATGGACGCCAATACACAAAGCCGGAGATCAAAATGTCAGGAGGTTGAATCAGCCGAGTCGGATACCACTTAGCAGATGCGGCGAATTCTAGAAATGAGATCCGTTCGTACATATTTCCCATAACCGACATCAAGATGTGACATGCTTGGCAAATTGCTTACAGCCCTAACCCAAGCACTACCCCAACCCATCAAAAGACGTTGTGTGAAACTGAAAACACTATCGAAAGTTTGAGTGAACTGGTCGTTTGAAAGGGTGAAAGTGAATCCATCGGAATCTGGGATGGGCCAAATAACCTACATCGGTAGGTAGATGACTAAACTAATAGGATCGTCAAATTAGTTAGTAGTAGATATTGTGGGCCGTTAATAGTGTGAGAAAGCTTGAAATGTCTAGGGCCGCTAGGGCTATCTGCGCTTCCATAAAGTCGGAATCTCATATTAATTAACCGAAGTTCTAGGTCCCCGAGAATGGGGCTCAATCCATCCATCCTTATTAATAATAAGTCTGGGTTAAGCGTGGGCGGAATGTAAAAGAAGGTGTATACCTAAATGGGCAGAATGGGTAATTGGCATGTCTTTTGTAGTCCCACGCACTCGAGCGCGTACATATATGATGTGGACGACCACAGCGAGTCACATTGGGCGGTTCAGTGTTGAGCTGAAATACACCGGGTGCCACGAGATGTAACTTGTAAGCTTACTCGAGCACACCTAGGTGCCCAGCTGAGGCATTGCGGTGATGTATTCGGTAAAGTCGAGTGAGATTTCAGCCTCTCTCCCTATTTTAGAGACGCATTTCATGAGAGGACGCGGCAGCATGCGTATAATAAATGGCATTGGCTTAATAAGAGCGCCTCTTTGGCGGAGTTCAGATTTCTACGTACTCTTATTATGTGTTTGTCACCAAAGAAATGTCATCCGAAACAGGGAGATTGCGGCGCAAAGAACGTGGCTGGTTGATATAGATACATTGATAGTACCGTAGTGCTTTTGAGGCGGTGCGGTTGAAAGGAAGAAGTTCCAGACAGATGATGATAAAATGGCGGGGAAGCCCCCGAGCAAGAGAACATTGAAGCCCTCTATAACGGTTGGTGGCAGGATCCACCACAGTCTATTCTGTCTAGGTATCTAACTCTAACCTTCTTTTAAGTTTTAGGGTCAGGTCTAGAATCATTCAGGGCAGGCAGGGCATGGCTTCTTCGTAAAGAAGAGGAATGACGACATATCCTAGCGACCCTGAAGCCTACATAGGTAGTACCTACATTAATGTGAATACCAGGTAGGTAATTCGTAGTTCAAGATCCTTTTGATCTATACCTTAGGTAGGTAGTTTATAGACTAAGTGGTCCCTTTCGTATTCCGTATAGAACACGAGAATATTCAATGTTCATGTTGAACTTCAATAACGTCATATCCATACAGAGTAGTATTATGATGTAGGTAAATGTATCTCTACGGAATTCATGGCAAGTGCCCAGGTGCATGACAGAAGAATACTTGAGAAGGAACTAGAGAGAATAGGATGCTCGTAATGGTGCTAACTAATAAGCATCTGGGCAGCCACGGGACCTACCAGACATGGGTATTGGCTGCAGCTGCACATAACTCTCTAAGCACCAATTAAACCCCACCATAGAAGACAGGAAGCCATCACAGCCCCTCCAATGATCACAAGGTTATGAAAAAAAAAAAGTCTTACCCTTATCATCATCAATCATCATCACCATCATTGGCAATCACCTGTCTGCCTGATTGATTCATCCGATTCATCAGAACCAACCCCTTGGGAGACTTAGTGTTATTGAGAGTTTCTGTCAACGTCTCGAAATACTCTCGAGGCTGTGTTGTCTTATTCTTCTTTTTCCTTCTTTTTTCTTCTCGAATTTCGAAAATCTACGAACTACTTACCAACAACCCGAAAGTAGAAGAAGATCGAGATATTGTTGGTCGAATCGGTGACCCCGCACTGACTTACATACCAGTGTTGAAGTTGAGGGTTTCAATTTTTGCTCATACAATCCAATACAAGCAAACAGAAAAAAGTTGGTCCAAGTAAAATCACACATCTAGGTACACGACATCACGCCGCAGCACACAACCCATTACAAGGTTTTCAGTTAATCAGGAATAACCGCCCACCGTAAGATAAAATAAAAAAGGACATACATACATCAGAGGCCTCTTCGGAATCGGGAAATCTCCAGACTAAATATTTAACCTGACCACGGACTGCACGGGGCAGGGCAGTGAACTATTAGTCACATCAAGTCTCACTCTTCCCACAAAAGCTCCGAATGCCAAGTGACGAAATATACGAAATAGGCTGGGCTGACTTATAGAGTCACAATCGGCGCCCCTCGGGAACGTACCATAGCCCATTTTGCATTGCCGGTTACCCATTACCCATTTTCTTCAGCGCTCGTCGGCTCGTCGCTCTTCCCGGCCTTTCCCTCGAGGCCTAACTTGACGAACCAGAACTTCTGCGTGATCCCATTCATCATCCCACATCATCACCAGCCTTCCTCTTTTTGTTGCGATATATATCATCACTATTACTAGTATACTCTACTTTAGCTATATCACTTTTCTTATCATAACTCGTCTTTATTCACATACATACTGTTCATCTATTCGAAATCAATCATTTGCGCTTCGTGACGTCACTGTCGCCTAGCTATTGAAATTTGCGACGACAATGTCTCAAGTCTATCGCGAGCGCGATGTGCGCTATACAAGAGACCAAAGTCCGTCGGACGACGACGACAAATATAAGAGTACAACTGTGAGACGATATAAAGTTAGCGGCGGACAGTCTGGTAACAGGGTTGTGGAACGGGATCGCATCGAGCGCTATGAAGAAGACGATGATCATAGATCAAGATATTCACATTCCCATACTGGCCGTTCATCCGGCGACATGTTGGAAGTTGATCGTCGCGTGGAAAGAACTACTTATCCTGAACCACCGAGATCATCTTACGAAGACCGATATAAGACTGTCGAATACGAGCGTGAAGTCGATCGGGACCGGGATCGGGATCATTATCCTGAGCGACATTCCCGCACTAGAGTCGTGGAGGAGATTAGAGAGACATCCTCGCCCTCTCCTCGCGACAAGTACTGGGAGCGTCGGTCGGCATACCCATGGGACGACACGGACGTTCGCCTTGACAAGCGCGTTGTGCGCCGTGAACCCGACGGCGATATTCAGGTCAAAGAGAAAATTGTAGAGGAACGTAGGGAGGACCCTCGTGATTACAAAGAACGAGATGTCAAGATTGAGCGACGGGTTTACGAGGATAGGGAACCTCGCGATGTCGATATTGAGCGATACCGGAAGGAGGTCGAGTACTACGCGCCCTCTCCACCGCCGGCACCACCCGTTGTGATTCGCCAGAAAGCTCCCGAGCAGAAAGTGATTATCCATGAGGCTGCAACCCCAGCTCCTGTAATTATGCCACGCCAGGAGCCCACGTACATCGTCCTAAGGGATGAGCATCGCGAAGTCGCGCGCCGAGAAGAGGACGACTACCGACGACGTCGTGATGAGCGGCAATACGAAAGCGACGGCTATGACGAAGATTACTATGTCAAGAGGACGATCATAAAGCGAGATCGTAGCTCGAGCGATGATCATCACAAGAGACGTCATCTGGCTGAAGGTGCCCTCGCCGGCGCTGGCCTCACAGCCCTACTTTCGGGGCGTGGTGGCAAGGAAAGCAATCACCACGAACATAGAGGGCGAAAAGTTCTTGCGGGCGCTGCTTTAGGAGCTCTGGGTACTCAGGTTGCGCGCCGTGCGAAGAGTGCATACGAGGACAGACATGACGACAGATACGAAGACAGATACGATGACTATGATGATGATCGTTACCGGCATCAACATCGTAGCAAGTCGCGCAGCAGGCTAGCAACCGGGTTGGCTATCGTAAGTATCCCCAAGAGCTTTGTTACATAGGAATGTGAATGCTGATAGGATTATAGGGTGCCGCTGCTCTAGCCGTCGCTGGTGGACTCAAGTACATGCAGAACAACAAGATTGAGAAAGAAGAAGCCCGTCGTGGGCGTGCGCGACGTCGACATTCTGTTGATGATTATTCAAGGTCTCCGAGCCGGTCAGAACGCTCCCGCACCCGCAGTAAATCGAACTCGAATATGGCCAAAGCAGCTCTAGCGACTGGGTAAGTATTGCACACCATTAGGCCGTCCCCACCCACTGCAAATTCCTTAGTTATTCCAACTCTCGACGGATGTTTATGCCCTGATGACAGGCTACTGACTGTTGGAATTGTTAGTGCCCTTGCTGGTGTCGCGGAACATTACAGATCCAAATCTCGAGGGAAATCTCGGTCGAAGTCTCGCTTGAGGACTGGTAAGTACCTAGTATAATACGGTTTCAGGAGGATTATCACCACTAACCCTCGTAAGGCGCGGAAATTGCGGCTGCCGGGTTGACCGGCGCTGCAGCGAGTAAACTATGGGACCGCCACAAAGAGAAGAAAGAACGTTCTCATGAAAGGGAGTTAGACGATGAATACTCGGATAGAGATCGGGGCTATTCAAGAAGCCGATCTAACTCTAGGTCTCTGAGTCGCCATTCGCATTCACGAGACTCTACGGCTGATAGAGAAGTAGGCCTGGTTCCGTATCCCGGGGTGGAATACGGGACTGAACCATTCGAGGGCTACGACTCTGCAAGCGGAGAGCCACGGCGCCGTAATCGTCATCGTCATCGATCGCCTTCCGCATCCGATCGAGAGACGAAGAAGAAAAGGAGTCGTAGTACACTTCGCGACGTTGCAGCTGCTGGTATTGGCACTGCTGCTGCCGCGATAGGTATCAAAAAATACCAGGACCGTCAGAAGAGCAAAGAAAGGGAAAAGGAAGGGAAATCTAGAGATAAGAGTCGGAATCGGTCCCTGGGTAGGGATAGGGAAGACCGGAACCAGGACCGGGATCGGGAAAAGCACAAGGCTAGGCGGTCTCGTGACCGTGAACGAAGGCGTATGTAGAAGAACCTCCCCACCCCCTCGTTTGAGCTTATTTGGCTAACAGAATGCGACAGGTTACGAAGAAGAGGCGCCAGATAACCCATACTACGACTACGATGTCGAGGCACCGCCATCTCCACCTCACGCATCGGGTGGCGCATACTATCCTCCTCCGCCTCAAGGGCCACCGGCCGAGCCTGCCGGTCCCGGCGGCTTTACGCATCATCCTAACCCATCTACAACGAACTTCAATGCTTATTATCCGTACCCACCATATAATCCTCAAGACTACGCAAATGAATCTCCACTGAATCTACCTCCGCCGCCACCTGGCCCACCTGGCCCACCATCCGGACCTCCCCCACCAGGCTCGGGTAACCGTCCCGGGCCAGAACATGTGAGTCGTCCACGCTCTGGTGACAGCCAATCCCATCCTGATGCCCCTCGGAGCGCGGCTACTGAGAAGGGTGCGTTTCCTTGAGTTTGCTCTATTTACGCTATCGAGGTATGAAACTCTATGAATACTAACTTCCTCCCCAGATGGTCTAAGTTACCACAAGCGGTCGCCTTCCCCATCTCCTACATCTAAAGTCAAATTCATACCACTCTCCCCAAAGTCATCTCGAACTCTTCGGAGACATCGCCGGGAGACTGGCGAACAGCCGGAGGCAACCGCCGATGATGACGAAGAGTCGGCACGTATCACCCGACCTCGAGACTCACGAAAACGGTCAGGCTCGGAACCGTCATACGATCGTCCACGCGTCCAACGACGTAGAAGACGCGGCAACGAATCACCTACTTCCGACGACGGTGGCGTCGAGTACCTTCCCGATCGCTTCGACTCTTCCGGCCGACCGCTGGACAACGACAACAGCATACTCGGGAGGATCCTGCGGCAAGGGTCCTTCGAGTACCTCCCGCGCGACGGAAACGACTGGCACGTCCGGGGGGCGTGGAAGTCCATCGGCGATCCCGATCCTGCGCTCGTCAGCAGCCTCGCGCAGACCTTTGGCGGGCTCCTGCAGCCTAGGAGCGGGTTGATGGGGTTGTTGGGACATGCGCTGAGGGATATTTAATACTCGTTAATGGGGTTTGGTAGGGATGGGGGTGATGAGATAACGTCGATTTGAACTCATGACTTATGCGCGCTTTTTTCTTCTTTCCTTTTCTCGTCACGTTTGCGAGTGGTAGATTTCATGTCTGTCTAGGTGGGCTTTTGTTGAGCATGCTGGTTAGCAGAGCCTTAACGACTTATGAATGATGTTTCTGTTGAGTTACGAATTCATTATATACAATTAGGTTTTATGGACGTTTGATGAATACTGTGTGATTGGTGAACTATGGAGATTTGGAGTTGTTTCCTTCACTTCTCTCTTCCTTGTGGGTTTCGTCTTAGGGGGTTTCTTCGTTAGGGTCATCCATTGATGTGGCCCCTGCGTTACCCCTATTTAGAAAGGGGAAGGGGCCTTTTTGCTATCATCGTGGTACTCTAGATGAGCTTTCCATAACAACCAATATGCTTCATTGCTTGAAATGGTGTGAGTAGTTTTGATTCTCTTTCTCTCCTCATTCATCCTGATTAGGGTACGTACCTAGGTATTCTATGAAAAGAAATGGAAAGGAAACCTTAGCGTATCAACCTCGACGACAGCATTCCAACGCAACGTGAGGAGTCTAAGGGTAAGCACGGCTTAACACTTACTACCTCATAATTCCCGCGATATGCGTTGCCATAATAACGACGAAGTCTATAGTGTGTGGACAAAATAGGGGTTATAGGCGAATGCCTCACTACGTTGAACTGAGGGTACACGAACGGAAGCACCTTGCCACATCCATGGGATGTTGCTACTAGTATACCTGACCGACGGATATCGCTTACCATATATGTGGATGGATGAAAAACACAGTCGGTGAAGTGGTATAGATAGCAAGGATAGAGGTGATCTCGATGAGATGGTGTGCTTCCGATAGGAAGACCGTATACCTGGATATGCATTGAAAGGTATCATTGCTTGAAGTGTGGTCGTGTAGAGTCAGGAGCGACAAATAAATAAAGCACCTAGGTATGTTATGTGCCTCATCCTAAGCTTCTTGGCTGTCGTGTTTTTGAAGATAGGTTTTCCAGACGCATTAGGTATAAGTCAACGTCAATACTACTATAGTAGATCATAGTGATCTCGATCTAATGCTACCTACCTAGAGAAGAATGGAATTTCACAAGAATTTCTCTTTTTCCATGCATAATTCTGCATGATATGTATTCCCTAGTAGGCCATGTAGTCAGAGTGCAAGTTGGTATACTCGCAATCTAGTTTGACACCCATGATGTCACTTCTACAGTTGTACTTCCAAAGGGCTCTTTTTGGAGCTCATTGCAGAAAGATTACTTACTTAGGTAGGTGAGCATCTCCCAGCCTCCTTTTGATACCCCTGTAGGGGCGTGTCCAGGATTTATCGGGGTTTGCAACCCTGTATGGTGACAACTTCGGCTGCTTGTTAGAGCATAGATGAAAGCTCATTTATTGTCCAAATAACCGTTAACATGCGCCTCACTTGTACGTCGCCGGAAAACTACCCGAGCTCTCTGTAAAGCAAATTCCCCATATATACCATATTCAGACGTCAATAAAAATTTACCGCTGGCTTCTTGTCGTTTCCAACATCGCGTAGATCTTCAAGGGCCATGTGGAACTTTTAGACATAACGTCAGAAACCGATAACCAACAGCGAGTTTCGCGCCCTTACGGTTTACCCCCGTCGACATTCTGGCTCTGCATGACGCAGTCACCCAGATGTGTGTTTTTGCTTCTTCCTGCCATGGAAGAAACCAGGCTATTGATAAAAAAAGCCAGCCTCCAACCAGATGCAACTTATTTTCATCTTTCTGTACCCGCCACCATGCAATATTTCTGCATGACCCCGCTTGAGGCAGGAGGTCGTTCACCTCATTGAAGATGGAGGTATGTATCTGAGACTTCCTTAACGCCGGGGATTTTCCCCGCGCTGCCGGCTCGCCCCGGCCCCCAGCACCGGCAAAGAGGTTATCCAGCCAACACCGACAGTTTCAAGTCTATGCCGATCACTGCGTCAATTCATGTGAAAAGGGGGTTATTCGAGATGACTGAGAAATCGACGATTTACCGCTGGAAAACAAGCGGCATAGCGGATGGCATGGTAGCAGGGATCCGAAAAGGAAAACACATCGCGGGATTCGGATGGCGTTTTGACACATGCGTCGTGGTAGGCATTAGCCTACCACATCTTACCCATCTGTGGTAGCATCATGTACAGGCATGTCATTTCCCGTGCTCTAGTTTCTTCTATTAGACATATATCTCCTAGCTCGCCGCCCGGGAACGGATGGAATCTTCACGCTTATCTCCATTCCTTCGAGCCATACGACATCATAAGTCTAAGTCTAGCACCATTTGTTAAGACTACTGCTTCGAAGCGTAACCGGCCGAGGTTTTGTAAAGGCGATCAAAATGCTGTCATCATTGAACGCCATAGGCTCACTGAGCCTAGGAAGCGCATGCGCAGGTTTAGCGGGCTTGTTCATTGTGTGGTATGCGACCACAGCCTTCAAAGCGTGGTATCGACTGCGGCACATCCCCGGCCCGTTCCTCGCCTCGTTCTCGTATCTATGGATGATGAAGAGCATCCTCCTCGGCACGCTCGACAAAGACTTCAGCGAGCTTAGGAAATACGGCCCGCTCGTGCGGACGGGGCCCAATTCCATCGTGACCAACGACCCGGAGATTCTTCGAAAGATAGTGGTTGCCCGGACGAAGTACACCAAGAACGAGTGGTTTGCCGCGGCCACGTTCGCGCCTGGGCACAGGACCATGATCACGATCCTCGACAACTTCAGCCACGACAAGCTCAAGGCCAAGACGGCGAGCGGCTACAACGGGCGCGAGAACCCCGACCTCGAGGTCGCCGTCGACCACATCATCGGCCACTTCGTCGAGGTCGTCCGGCGCAAGCACCTGACGACGGCGGGCCGCGTCCGCACGGTGGACTTCGCCCGGCTGAGCCGCTACCTCACGCTGGATATCATCACGCGGCTGGCGTACGGCGAGGCGTTCGGGTTCCTGGACTGCGACGGCGATCTGTTCGGGTACACCGGCCAGGTCGACACCCTGCTCAAGGCGCAGAACCTGGCTCAGGAGATCCCCATTTTCAGACAAATCGTCTTCTCGCATCTGTTCTTCCGGCTGTTTGGCCCGAAGCCCGGCGACGAGGTGGGCGTGGGCAGGATCATGGGGTAGGTGATATCGTCCATGTCCCTAAGGTGCCGGGATAAAGCTTCTTACATTGCATTATCTCGTAGGGTTACTCAAGAAATCATAGAGAAGAAATTTGAAGATGCAAAGCCTACGAAAGATATGATGGTAAGTAGCGAAAGGGGGGTCGTGAATCAACAACTCCTTTTTATTGCGAAATTTTATCTCTTAGCCACTAGTTACTAACTGGTGGTCTCAGGGGTCCTTCATCCGCCACGGGATGACGAAGAAAGAATGCGCCGAGGAAGCCATGCTTCAAATACAGGCTGGATCGGATACGACCGCGGTGGCCATTCGTACCACGCTCTTGTATCTCATGTCTACGCCGCGGGTTTATTTCCGAATGAAGGAGATGATCAAGCAGTGCGTAGATCGAAATGAGGTTTCTTCGCCTATCACATTCGATGAAGCTCAAAAGTTGCCATACTTGCAGGCCGTCATTCTGGAAGGCCTCCGGATGAGAATACCCGTGACGTACGGACATTGTAAGTAATGGCCACTACCCCTAAACACTCACTAGTCGTATATCTCCACCTTAAACAGATTTCATATTACGAGACCACAACATGCAGCATAGGCCATTGACAAATAGCAGATAAGCAGACACCGCCGGAGGGAGACACCATCAACGGGGTTTTCATCCCGGGCAACACGGCGCTCGGCCACAACTCCCTAGCGCTCACCCGCACCGAGTCCATCTTCGGCGAAGACGTGGACACGTTCTGCCCGGAGCGTTTCCTCGACTGCGACGAGGACAAGAGAGCCGAGAGGAAAGGTGCCATCGACATAGTCTTCGGCGGCGGCCGATGGATGTGTGCCGGCAAGCCCGTCGCGTTGATGGAGCTCAACAAGATCTTTTTCGAGGTAAGCGACCAACTAAGTTCCTATCATCTTTTGCAGCCGTGACCATGCTTGGTTGGCTACACCCCGCAGAATAGAGAATGCTGACTAGGTGATATTCAGTTACTGCGAGTGTTCGATTTCCAACTTGTATACCCTCACAAGGGCTGGGACGAAACGTTTTATTTCATACCTTTCCATAAGAATATGTGGGTGAGGATTACGGAGGCTACGGCGTGATGAGGCAGCCTCGGTCTGTTTTTGTCTAGGAGAACTCAAGGGGTGCAAGATAAAGGAACGTCGCTGAGGCGCGACCCGGCACTTTATAGCATCGGTAGTGAGCGACAGAATTCTTTCCAGTGCATAGAATATTCGAAATTCAATGTTCCCTTCCGTCCCCTAAAATTCGCTGGTTGGATGTAGTAGTCACCATGATTATCTCTACCAACGACAGAAGTGCAAACGCAATTGACTCCCGCTTCTCATTCATGTTTGGGCGATGCTTGTAAAATGATATTTGCCCAATCTTTCTAGCCAAATTGCTATTAGCCTTTTTGCTTCCGGGTCCAAGAAAAAGTGTTCAAAGGTTCATATGCCCAAGCTTCCAAAATTCCTAGGTTTGTGGGATAAGTTATGGCGAAATTCATGCAACCCTTGCTAATGAATACACTGGTCAATTTGATAGAACCTTGATGTAAGGTTGAGATCATGAACTCCCCCAGTGTTCGAGCCATCATTTTTCTTAACTCCTTATTAATGTTAATAGGATTGTAAGATAAATATGTTTCTGCCTCTCTTCACAATCGCAGGTAGGTCAATGAATATTGCTAGAAAGTATTTTCTTTTTTGGCAACTATGCACAAGTAACTAAAGAATCACAACTGCAATTCATGGGAAATCGATGACGGTGCATAAACTTCATTAATTCGTTTAGTGACCTGTCAATGAGCCATACCTATGAACTCCGATGCCTAAAGACAACCGTCAACGCAGAGTGACACCCCTTTTCCCTTCCTAAAGCCAGCCAATTATTCCTCGAGGAGTTCGGCAATCTTGGCCTTGACCTTCTCACGCTTCTCCTCCTTGGTGGACTTGAGAGTTCGGTACTTCTTAGACTCTGCCTTCCACTCTTCCTTGGTCTTCTTGGGACCTTCACTCTCGGGCTTCTTGAAGGGGTCCTCTCGGATGGCTGCGTGGGCCTCGGTGTAGAGGTCCTCAAGGCCGTCAGCCTCGATGTCGTCGTCGAGGTACTTCTGGAACTGGCTCTTGTATCGCTCCTCGTCGTCGTCGGCCAGGGTCTCCATGTACTCAGCAACGTGACCAGCGTAGATGTACTTCTTCAAGGTTTCGGCGTCGAGCTCTTCACTCTCCATATCGAAACCAGGAAATCGGTTCTCTGAGTGGGGGACGAGGATACCACCGTCGGAAGCACCCTTCATGACAGCGAAGACACGGGCGCCAGTGGATGTTCGGGCAAGACCAACGTCAAGGAAAGCCTTGAATGGTCGGCGCTCTTCACCATCCTCATCGGCAGCTTCGGTGAGGTTGTACTCTCCATCGGGCTCCTCAACACCGGCGAAGGTCTCGTCGAGACCAAGCTTCTTGAGGACACGGCGAGCAAGGAGAAGACCAGTGGCGTAAGAAGCAGCCCAGTTGGTCAGGCCATGTTCGATACCGTAGGCCTTGAGCTCGTGCGAGTAGGCGGCGGCGAAGATCTTGTCGCCAGCGATCTCGGAGGTGACGATCTGGGTGATGATGTCGCGGTTGGTGAAGCGGACGACCAGACGGTACTTGGGCGCGTTGTACTTGTTCTTGGCCTGGGTGATCAAACGCTTACGGGCATAGTAATCGGTCTTTCCCTCGCGACGGCGCTTGTACTTGGTTTGAAAGCGGCTGTGAGATGTCATTAGTTTGGTCGCCTTCGCGGTGATGAATGGATTAATTCACTTACCTATAGTAGGCGCTGCTCTTGATTGACTTGTTGAACACCTATTGGAACCCCATCGAATCAGCAATTTGCGCTTCAGAAATATTTCCTCCATTCCGAAGCATCTTGCATTGACTCTTTTAATCAAATATCATATTTGCAATATTTGCCATTTCTAGCATTGCAATGAATGAATTGTGTTCAACCTGGACTTACCATCTTGACTGATCGGGCTGATAGGTGAATACTATCAGCGTGTTGGTCGAAAGTGTTGGAGTTGAAAGATGGAAAGATGAAAGTCGCGAATGAAAAAGGTTGTGGATTTAATTTTCTACATGTGCGCGCGAAAATTCGCTTCTGCTAAACCCTTGCTTGGTGGGGTAAGGACCAGCTTAGTTGCGCAATTTCATACTTGGGTGGGGGACGAGTGGTGCACAGACCATCTTGGATTGTAAAAATATATGACCCGCTATTTCTAGCTTAGCAGAAGGACGTCAGATAAAACGCCGGCCGTGCGATATTTGTAAGAATAACACTGTAGAGACCATATCCCCTGGCTACCTACTTAGGTAGCTTACACGTATTTTAACTGGCAGCATTGGCTAATCGGGTGTTCAAGGGATAGATAATATACAGTGTATCACAGTGCTATTGATACAGGATTCGCACGGCCGGCACTTAAGCTGACGTCCTTCTGCTTAGATAATCAACCGAGGTCCCTCTATGTCTCGGAGTTGCTCATACTTCCCTTTCAACTCCCAACCTACTAGTACGATGAGATGTAGAATACTACCTCAAACAGCTAGATATATTGGTAACCATATATAGCCTACTGGTGCTCAAATATTTTGTTATTCATCGCTGGTACAGAAAGCGTAGACATCCCGATGGCAACCCATAAAAAACCAAAGGTGCTTCTGTTCGATATCGGAGGCGTCTGTGTGAGTTCCTATAGTTTTCCTAAAAATCTGTCAACCTTTGCTGTATTCAAACCTCAACATGATGGGCGTAGTTCATTTTATATTTGCTTTGACTATGGCATGTACCATGAAGACACCACTAACTTAGCCACAGGTCATATCACCTTTCCAATCCATATTGGATTACGAGCTAAGTCTTGGGATACCACCAGGATGGATTAATTACTCCATCTCTAAAACAGCCCCTGGCGGTTTCTGGCACAGGTTAGAAAGGGGCGAGGTTCTTTTGGATGAGGCCTTCTACGCTGGTTTCAACAGAGATTTACATGACCCTGCTCGGTGGGATGCATTCTACAAGATCCAGCATTCGAAGAACCCGAGTCTTTCTAAAGAGGTTCCTCCCGTTCCAAATATTGACGGCCGTTGGCTTTTCAACGACATGATGACGGTGTCCACTGCACCGGATCCGTGGATGCTTCCAGCGCTCAAGAATCTGAAGGCCAGCGGGGAGTTTATCCTGGCCGCGCTTAGCAATACCGTCATATTCCCTCAAGGTCATGCGCTCCATCAAGAAGATTTCTTCGCTGGTCCCATTCGAAGTCTATTCGATGTCTTCGTGTCGTCGGCGCACGTGGGGTTGCGGAAACCTGACCCTAAGATATACGAATATGCGCTAAATGAAGTGGACAAATACGCAACGTCTCATGCTTCTGAAGAACGGGGGCGACTGTTGGGCTGGCAACATAGGGTAAAGGCAGATGAAGTTGTTTTCTTAGACGATATCGGCGAGAATCTCAAAGCAGCCAAGAGAGTGGGCTTCCGGACCATCAAGGTGCCGTTGGGGAAGGCGTTCGAGGCGGTTGATGAACTCGAGATCATCACGGGCTTGAAATTAGCCGGGAACCATCCTAGGATACCTATCGAGCCAAAAATAGGAAGTGTGAACGCCAAGTTATAATTAGACAATCATGTGGCTATGAGTAGGTAGGCACCTACATATATCATGGATTGTATTCGTACATGCGCTGATAAATAGGTACATATGGATGTTCATACTTGGTAATTACCTATCTACCTACCTAGTTGGTTGTGTGTACGACAGATGGAAGACTATCATACATTAAGTAGACTATGTATCCATTGCATCTCATACCATAGGTATCAATCAATGAAGTCGCATTGCGGCCGTATCTATCCAGTCAGGCCAGTCTCCGCCTCCGGGAAGCGCCGGAGCGGGGTTCTTATCGCGCCGCATCGCCTGGGTTATTTCTCGGTTCAAAACCGACAACTTTCCTGAAGTCTATTCAAATACTATCTTTTAGGGCATGAGATTTTTTACTTGTAGAAATTGCGTCGTGTTTTGAGCTAGTATTGGAAGTCCATAACGGGCAGTTGTATGGAAGTCATCCTAGTTCCTTCACGACAGAGCAGCCTGTAGGCAGTCATTTCAACTATGGCGGAGCTCGGTACGACCGTCGGGATCCCCAACCTATTCCCGAAACGCAAGCCGATGACTTCGACACAGATCACTGCAGGCATCCAAGCTGCCACAATAGTGCAGCGTCGTGCCGTTACCTTCGGAAAGAGACCTTTTGCTGCAGCGCTGATAGGTCCGGATAACGAAACGGTCCTACTAACCCATCAATCCATCGATCAAGTAAACCATGCGGAAAGCTCCCTCGCGAGGCTGGCATATACCCATTACACAAAGGAATTTCTGTGGCAGTGTACACTCTTCAGCACATGGGAGCCGTGCGGAATGTGTACGGCCACCATATATGTGCGTTTTCTCTTCTTTTCGACAATTTATTTTGTTGTATCACCTTTCATTCGGGGCCATGTTAGAATTGACACGCTCCAGTGGGCGCATATTGGCCGTATTGTGTTCGCAGGCAGCAACGACCAGTTATATGAGTTGACTGGTCCGGGAAATAAAGAGAATTTTACCATGAGCTGGCATACCAGGGACATTTTAAAGGGTTGCCCCCAGAAGGAAATTGAGGTAATTGGGCCATTGGAGGACGAGGGTAAGGTTGTTGTAGAAGAAAGTGACCAGTACTGGAGTAAGACAAGGACTGCTAGTGGCTAATTCTACGATGGCCTATTGGCTACACAGGGAATCGGTATTCCTATTAAATTATCAATTGATAAATGAGTACCTACTGTACCTAGTGGGAATTGTTTTTCAAGGGATCGTCACTATGCGCATGACGACATATCTGTCCGTAGATGAAACGATTTTGCTACACAAGCATTCGTCCTTAACTACTACGAGTTAGATAATCTAGATCATCGACACCTGGGCGCTGGGCAGTATTGCTAGTGCATTATCCGTGTTCAGGATCAAAGAAGTGGGGATAACTATACCAAAGATAGCTGATGCGTAGTAAGCTGGAATAGTTCAAGGACATGCGGCCGTAATGTTTCGTCGCCTCTTTTAGAGCCTTTGCTAATCACACAATCATGGGAGGAATATTGAACCCAAGGCACACGCAAGAGGCTGACGACAAAGTAGAAGAGAGAGAAAAAATACCTAGCTAGTGGAATTTATAATTCGTAATATCTTACTGTAAGTTACGCAGAGGCTAAAAAGCTGCTAGAGTTAACAAGTGTATCGCGTGTCCACATTATTCCCCCCCTATGGGGTTTTAACCTTTAACGTTAAAAATACTACCTATTGGTGGACCCGGCCCACTGGATCCCGTAGCAATTCCCGATTATGTCCAAAAGGACCAATGAAATGGTAGAAATGCAAAAGAGCCTCGTCATAGCCGTGCGCGGCATACTGAACACTTTGTACCACTTTCAGTAAATTGATTGTGGACTTGTGGACTTTTTGATTTCTTGATCCCTTGCACTACAAACATTTCCCCCTTTCCGATCCTCATATGGGTTGCATGGTCCTACTCGCTCCTCGAGCTTCAGATTGTTCCACGGCAGCACTGTCGGTAACAGTCTTGTCTCACTGTACGACATGGAGCGAAAATTCTGCATTTTGACAAAAGTGCGTCTTGATTATGGCTTTGTTACCTACCTCCTGTGGCTAAGCTGATAATAGACGCGACACACGATATGCCTCGCCTATGATTGCTTCATTAAGAATTTGGATTCCCTCCTGATTATGGGGTTTCCTAACTTGCACTACACGGTTACATGACAATAATTTACTAAGCTTAGATACCAATTCAATCATGTATGTATCTAGCATGGCGTACGTACGTATTACTGCTACGTTGTTGGTGGGGGGGAATCAATTGCTATGGCTACTATCTATATGCGTGAGTTGAAAAAGAGGCGCGTCGTCTACCTAGTTTTGGGGGTCGGCATTCGGTAGATTAATAGATAAGTAGCTCCCATAGTCGTAAACTATCGCGTCACCGGTGTAGATAGAGGTAATGGAAAATGATAACACACTTTATGTACGAACCCGTTAGCTTTTTATTTTCCAAGTTTGACGCGTCTTTAGATCAAGTCATTACTGCATACTATGTGTGTACAAATAGGTGGTGCAGGTAGTGGCAGTGCAACTTAGAACGGGGGGCGACGATCCCCAAACTTTTATGGAGTTTGAGGGTCTTTAACCAATTCGTTTCTTGTTTGTGTAACTTTCAGGGGTTCTGATTTCTTGAAGTTGCTTAAACTGTCCATTCATCACTCGTCGTTCCTTCCATTCTTCTTTTTACAGTCTACACTACCAGTCTACCTAATTATAATCCGTCGTACCTTCTCACCTATCGTGATACCAATCTTACCTGCCTGAGACAGGTACCATTGAAGGCAGTTGCACATCTGCATTCTAGACCGTTTAAGCTTTATCATTTGACACTTTGGTCTATCATTCCCTCCATCTGTTGTTTCTCAACCCACACTCTCTTTCTTTTCCATCCCCCCCTTCTCTTGAACGCAAGTTTGTGTGATACGACCCGTTCATGTTTATCCCCTGTTCGGAATTAATCTCAAACGTCAGATTAAAGGTGCAGGCCAACACGGGATGACGCACGATAGTACATCTCCCTATGACATCTTCAAAGGGACCTTGCAGCCTTTGGTTGCCCCACTACTGGAGATTCGTAGTTCCAGCTATCATCCTCACGACGACATTCTACATTCTCGCGACGAACCTCTGGATAGATGAGCAACCCCAAGTTCCAACTCATGAAGATTCGCACAACAAGCTCGATGCCGATAAAGGCCTGGGTAACTCGTCGCCCAACCATGACAGCAACAACATCACGGTCAACCTGGTGGTAGCCACCCTCTCCAAAGAGGATATCTCTTGGACGAAGAATCTCAAGATACCTAATCTCAACATAATTCGATATGTTAGTGACGACATGAAAGCCGAATTTCACCCGCCCGTGCCAAATAAAGGGCGCGAAGCTCTGATATATCACACTTACCTGCATGACTTCTATGACGATCTACCAGATATCACGATCTTCACCCATGCAGATGAAACCCCATGGCACATAGAGAGCATATTGAACTCCTCTATGACATTTGCCTTGTCGCATCTGGATCTTAACGAGGTACTGCAGAGACGGTATTTCAACCTACGCGTGTCATGGCAGAACGCGTGCCCTGCCTGGATCAACACAACCAAAACGGAAATTGAAGGAAACAAGCAGGAAGAACCCTACATGCATGAGGCATTCAGCGAGAACTTCGCTACTTATCAAGTCCCTGAAATCCTTGCCGGGCCATGCTGTTCCCAGTTCGCAGTCACGAGAGATGCTGTGAGGAGACATCCGAAGTCGCAGTATAAAATTAGCATGGACTGGCTAGTACAGACCGACTGGGACGACTTCATCTCGGGGAGAGTATGGGAGCACATGTGGCCGTGGTTGTTTAAGGGTGAAGCGGTGGATTGTGATGTCGAATGGAAAGCGTACTGTAAAATGTACCACATCTGCTTCGACATGGAAAGCAGAGACCGATTGAGCAACCTTGAGGAAGAGAAAAAGAACTTAGAAGAGAAAACAGGTCTTTTCCAAGGGCTTCTTGACCTGTTTAAAGGGTTCAAGACTCAAAAGCGCTTGAAGGATATCAAAGCCCTCATATCGGCAGAAGTCAAAGATGCGCTCGAGCGAGGGAAGGACGAAGGAACCCGGACGAAATTACTTTCGGATCTTTATTCTTCTTGATGGAATGTGGTGTGGCCTTGGTCAGGCAAGTTGATTGTACACAATATGATACCCAAACCCTAATGAAAAGTACTTAGTATTGCGCGAAATCTCGTTATTCAATGAACGAGATGCGATTATTCACCTACCTTCTCAGGAACTTTGAGGATGGAAATGCGCTAGGCTAAGAACTCGCGCCAGTATACAGTAACGTGCCGTGAACAAGTCATCCTTCTATAGAAAGGTGACGTCGAGATCTTTGTCATCAGCACTGTTTATGGCTAGGCCCCGGCATTTCTGTTGAGACCCCAACACCTGACCACATTATTTGGCTCAGATTATCTGTGATTTCTCCCTACAAATAACGGAGCGTGTCGAAAAAATTGCTATCCGTACCAGTCATGATGGCTTTGATGCCAACTACTGAGCTCAGTATGGTCATCGGACATATTGCCGCAGGCGTTCTCGGACAGAAGGAGCCTATACGTACTTAGGTAAGCAATATTACTTTCTCGGACATAGGTTTGTTATAGAACGATTTTCTTGCTCTATGAGAGAAATTCCTATCCATGCCTATGCATGTACTCAACTAACAGAGTTAAGAGTGTGGTGCTGATGTTTGGTGCCGAGCTTCGTCGGGTCAACTACGCCGAAGATTCGAAGATTCGAAGATTCAACACTGGGGTTTAATGCAATTTGATGCCCCAACTGAGGCCCCTAAATTGCTATCACCTACGTAATTTCCTTAAAGGCATCGGTGACGGATTCAAGCTCCACGCTCGAACGGGGTCAATATGGTTAGATGAAAGCTGTGTTGTATAAGCATCATCTTAACTATTGTCGGCATAGTAAAAGTTAAGAAACTTTACTAGAAGAAGTTCTCCCCGCTCTTCTAATCTGGAGTCTGGGAGCTTAGCGCGGCTGGTAGTTAACTAAAAGGCCGCTAACCCCGCAGCTCCGGGATTCGGTAACCCGCTTCATCATAGGAAGCTAGTAGGGGTTTTTCTCTTCAACCGCAGCCAATGGCTTCTCAAATGTTACCTTAGTCGTCACTTACAACTTATAACACGAACCCCATGTCTTACTTCACCATTGGAGGTCACCAATGGTGGATGGAGACCAACTTGCTACTTCCTAGCGGCTTAGGCGATTTCGTCTCGAAAACAAATTGTTTCTGTGGCGAGGTGTGGTGCCTGGAACCAAGGTAGTGCGCCATGCATCGGCTCGGTTACATACAGCTCGAAGCAAACCCTGTTCGAAGATGAGCAATCCCGTACGCGACGGCTGATATGCAAGGTCGCATCGACCCTGCAACACTGTAGGTTTGTCTTCCAGGGCTGGCTCATTGGGTTAGATGACAAAGAATAAAATGCTGGCTTTGTCCGCACGGATTCGTGAAAGCTTCCTCACAAAACACTCCCTGATCTGAAATACTCACCCTGAACCAAATACGTCCATCAGGATGTCGAACCTACCGGGCGAAAAAGCCGATCTCGAGAGGCAGATTTCGAATGAGGACACAACTATCAGCAAAGAGGAGGATGCTGTTTCCAAACATGGCATTCCTAATATCGCGGACCTAGCTCAAGCTAACATGAGAGGGTTGAGAGCGCCTGAGATCATCGCAAGATTAACACCTGAACAGCGCGTCGAGCTGGAGGTGAGGTTAAGAAAGAAGATTGACTTGCGATTGCTCCCAATGCTCATTCTTATGTGTTGGTCAACTTTCCATGTCTCGATTAAGTGTTGTCGGTGTGTATTGTAACTAACTTGGGTCTGCGTTCCAGACATTTTAAATTATATTGATCGGTTAGAGCTACCTACGCCGATAATCCGTCCGGGGTTATGTTAATGAGACGTAGCAACAACATCGCTGCTGCTAAGCTGGCTGGTCTGCCTGAAGATTTGAAGTTGGATCCCAATTCAAGTCAATTCCAGGTTTGTATTATTAATCCGCTACCGGAACTGAAGATGTTGACTTGTTTGTCCAGACCGCCGTGAGCATCCTATTCGTCGGGTAAGCTTTTTGCACTACTGCGGCACAGCAGTATCAACGCTGACATCGCAGGATTGCAGCTATCTCCTTATGCAGATACCATCGAACCTATTTTTGAACAAGATCGGCAAACCGGCCATCTACCTTCCAGCATGTGTATGTCCCCGAGTTACATATTGTATGTTCAAATGAGTTTCAATGAGTTGACGAGTGATGCTAGATGATGGTATGGGGTGTCATCTCAGCGGCCACAGCTGCGTGCACTAATTTCGGCGGCCTCGTTGCCGTTCGTTTCTGGTTGGGTTTTGTTGAGGCGGCCTACTTCGTGAGTCTTTCAAAACATCGAGTCGGTCATATCAAATATCTTGCTAACGGTCTTCCAGCCGGGATGTCTTTACTATTTGAGTTGTTGGTGGTAAGTTGAGAAGTGCTTTATAGGCTTTATGATATAATCTTCTTTACATATGTATGTTTGCTAACTTGTTCATAGTATGTGATAATAATCCTCACTTCTTCATCCTTGGGTTTGCTATACCCTAAAAGATTATGGAAACAATACTCATATTTAAAGTTATTAATGCCTCTTAGATACAAGAAAGGAACTCGGTCTACGGACAGCCTTCCTATATTCAGGGGCTCTCATATCGGGTGCATTCTCCGGGCTCATGTCAGCGGGCATCACGGGAAATATGGATGGCGTAAGGGGGATCGGCGCTTGGCAGTGGTTGTTCATCATAGAAGGTGTCATCACTGTTGGGATCTCATTTTGCGCCTTCTTCATCCTTCCTAACTTCCCTCGAACGACTTCATGGCTAAGCGAGGAGGAGAAAGCTCTTGCTATCTGGCGACTGGAAGAGGATATCGGCGAGGATGACTGGATTGACAGCGAACACCAGTCCCTATGGATCGGTGCCAAGCAAGCATTCATTGACGTGAAAACTTGGGTTTTGGTTTGTTACCCAGTGTGCAACTCGAGCGGAGGTAAATGTGCTAACCAGTACTCCATAGCTGGTTCTGCTTTTCGGTATCGTCGCAAGTGGCTCTGTCACAAACTTCTTCCCGGCTGTGGTCAAGACCCTGGGCTACAGTAACGTGAACACCCTGCTTCTGACATGCCCGCCATACGTTCTGACCGTCATTACTACGTGTATAAACGCATGGCATGCCGATCGAACTGGTGAGCGATACTGGCATGTCACATGTTCGTTGTTTGTTGCCTTGGCGGCATTCATTCTTGCGGCCGCAACTACAAGCCTAGCACCCCGATATGTCGCCATGATGCTCATGGTAAGCTATACCGTGCTATCTTATCTCTTCTAAAGTCGGCAACTCTAATAACAAGAAGGTTCCTGGTGTCTACTGTGCGTTCGTTGTAGCTCTCGCCTGGATCAGCAATACGCTTCCCAGGCCGCCGGCCAAGCGCGCTGCCGCCCTAGCCTTCATCAATGCCGTCTCCAATGCATCAAGTATCTACGCCTCCTACATGTACGAGGATTCGATGGCGCCCCGCTATGTAGTTGCCATGTCCGTCAACTGTGGCACTATATTCATGGCAATTGTTGCCGCCGCTGTCTTGCGAATCATGCTCGTCCGATTGAACAAGAAGCTCGACCAGGGGATTTATGTCGAGGGTGCTATCAACGCGTTCCCGGGACAGGCTGTTGAGCATGGGTTCAGATTCAAGGTTTAAGACAGTTGCGGTATGTGCGAAATGGGAGTTTGAAGTCGTTGACATTCCAGCTTGTATATTTGATAAGTCGCATGCAATAATGAGTAGGCACTACGAATAGGCTACTGCTAAATATAGTTTCAGAAATACCCGACCTGGCCATTTATTGCTTCTCCGTGACATGGGTTGGTAATATCTTGGCAGCGACGTGAATTTATTGCCCCAAGCGAAACGACAAGATCAATATTGAATCGATTAAGCTCTGCCCTTGAAATGTCGGGCTCACCGGCTTACTAAAGGGACACGACAACCCTTGAACTCGGGACTGGGCTCTTAATGGTGGGTCATTCATGCCACGAGAACCGTTAGTTGTTTACACACATCCTAATGGATCTTTAAGAAGTTATCTCTAAGCTTCAATACAACGGCGTTTAATGGTAACTCGCCGTTTAAAGAAGAGAACGGCGCTTGAAGAATAAAAACGCCGTATAAAAAAGACGGCTTGTAAAGGGGGAAACAGCATTTAAAAACGAACACGACGTGTAAGGCTAACCCCCCTTTAAGAAACGTCATAACGTCTTCAGTCTTCTAACACGCTTAAGCTTAATGGCGCCATAAGAAGCAGCATCGTGTTAAAGGAATATTTTTTCCCTTTGCCGCTGTTGTTCTCTTATTTACTCGAATTCTCTTTTGCCGTGCCCGTAAGGTCAGCTTCCCTTAAGAGCTAGTATTATGGTGTTTACAGTCATTCCATAGGTTTAAGATTAATGGTCTTACATAAAGTATCGTTAAAATAAGATGTTCATTCTCCCTTACTGCCGTGATTCTCCTCATCTTCGACATTATTCTCTTATCTTTTCGGCTGGTATAATGCTATAGGTACATTGTCACTAACAGACGCATAGGTGTACGAGTTCAGGAACCAGTAAAAGCCTTATCCTTAGTGATTTCAAGTAAAAATATAAGTAAAATCGGTATATGTCAGTTACAGTTGAAGTATAAGTTGTAGCAATTGTAGCTTTATACCAGTCGAAGAGATATGCTGTCGGTCCCCTGACCGTCGTAGTTCTATGCATCGTCGCCATTATTGTATGTTGCCGACATGCGATTGCCTCCTGTCTAACCATTCCGATCATTCTCGCCTTTCTGTCAACTTCCCATCCCAATCACCCCCCACCTTTTTTTCACCTCTCGCCTTTCTCTCATTCTCCTTCACATCTACATCTTTCACAATCAACTGACACCTCCGCTCCCCTAACAATTTCAACCTCTTTCGAATTTGGCCTAGAGTACTCGTAAACATCACATTACTCTTCTTCACTATGCCAAATTTTCTTTACACTCTGATACCTTGTGTCTACCCGTCAATTTCAAAGTAGTGATCAAATTCTCATTCGGCCGTGAATAATCTTTCATACCGTCGAAGCTTTCATACCGTCGAAGCTCTCATATTGTCGAAGCTCTCATATTGTCGAAGCTCTCATATTGTCGACAGCATCTCATATTGTCGACAGCATCTCATTTCGACGACAACATCTCATTTCGACAATAGGGGGGCCTCAGGCTCCGCGCAGATTCAAAGGTAAGTAGAGGTTCTAAGATGGGATAGGTACAACTTTCAAGGCGGGTGCAAGGTCTAACGTGGAATACATTTGACACATAAAGCGAGTGCTACGTCTAACGTACATAGGTACAAAGTCTTTCAGCCTTGGTCTTTAGGCGAGTGTTAGCTGTCACGCGTGTGCAGATTCTAAGGGGAGCACAAATCCTAAGGCGAGTGCAAGCTCTAATGCGGGTGGGTACATGTACTCAGGGGGTTCTACCAGTCCTAAGGCGGATGCCAATTCTAATGTGGATATAGATTCTTTCGGTACAGAACCTAGGGCAGGTACATATTCCAAGGGGGTATAGACTCTAAGGCGAGTGCAGACTCCAAGACTGGTACATAGTAGGGGTTAGAAGAGTCATACCCGCCTCTTTAGAAAATTCCTTCCTTCCACTCACCTTCCCCTACACGGATGATATCTACCTCAAGTTGGCCATTGCATATTCTATTCCCTTCATAGATTCTATCTATTCCTCATACCTATCACTCTTCATCCGTTTAATTCCCTATTTTCCTACCATCTACATTGAACATACATATCCTAACAACAATACAATCATCTTTACTCAGGAGTTTACAAGCTAATCTCCTAGTTACATCATTCATTCAAGACATCTACTCTCCCTGTCGCCGTCACCTGGTTAAGTCTATGAACTGACATTATTTCATCATATAATATCTGACCTAACACGGTAGAACCTTAAACCGACGGCGCTACTTCATGCTCGCAACCCTAGATTCCGTGATCATGGCTCGACGGGAGGTTCTGAAGTCTCAGAGATGGAAGGATCTTGTCGACGAGAATATCAAAAAAGATGGGGAAGATTGTACCACAAAAGGCCGACTAGATTCAAGACAGATATTCAAGACCATGGCGCGTACGTATACCTGAGCCTAGAATCGGAATAGGGGTAATCTACTAACCCCCTACCCGCAGGAACCAAAAAATTCTATTCAGACCACCCAGTAAATCCGGCCCGAATTACCGATGGTCACAATTTTGCAAAATTTGCTATCGAAGAGGCTTTGGAAGAATATTCGCCCAGCACTAATTTTCAGATAACAGGCGGAATCATGCAAGGCCAATTCGTGAGTATGGGAGTTGACAGACGAGAGATTCCCAAGGAACTTTCAGATGCCATTCTAGCAGATTCGCACCATGAAGTTGACGCCGAGGTATTTATATCCCAGATTGGTTAAGATATCTATTTTAGATCTAATTAACAGTCGAATAGGAGCCGAATAGCCCCAGAGAGGACCAGGAGATTGTTCAAGATGTGGGCGGCGCCGCCCAAGCCCTTCTTGCAGCTTCACCCAATAGTTTGGGACCTCCTATCGACGCTTGTGCGTCGTATCTTCGAATGAAGAAATGCGGCGAATTCGGTCGCAACAGAATGACAGTTTGGAGCTCGCCACTATTTCCCACCCTCGATGGTCGGGACGGTCGCAAAGGGTTTCTGGACAACCAAGTCACTGCGATTGTCTGGATCATGTCCCGATTCCTCGGTGTACTTCCTCCTTTGAAGCTAAAGACGAAGGAGAACTGGGATCCACAGTCCAGGAGATACATCCAAAAGCCGGAAACTCCCCTCGAGATGAAAAACAGAAAACTTCTTCGCGGTCCAAGATATTCTGGGGCAATCTTGGCGGATTCCATGGGTCTTGGGAAGACCCTTATTACCATTGCATGCCTTGATATTCTTTCGAGTCAACGATTGAATGTTCCAAAGGAAGGTGGAGAGGCAAGGTATCGTCCCATGCTAATTCTAGTCCCTAATACGATTGTTGCGACTCAATGGGTAGAAGAGATCGAGCAGATTGGTGGCGATCGAGCTTTCCAGACGATAATCGTCTCTAGCGATGGTATTCCAAAGAAGCCACGCCAGGAAAGAGTACATTCGGTAAGCTCTGGAGAATTCGAGAAGTGGCCAAACTCTTTGAGCTACGTATGGGACGAGGACAACGTCGCAGCATCTCGAGCTGTTATGGTGATTTCGATAGATGCATGGTCAAGAAGGACTTGCAAAATTACTTCGGAAAAAGCTGACGAGGGTGAGCAAAAGAAGGTGTTGAAGTTGTTTTCCACATTCGCGAGTATGGGACGACGCTTCTCAATTGTGGTTGTCGACGAGGCCTATAAGATTAAAAACCCGAGAACGCAATACTACAAATCGGTTGCGATGCTACATCGCCAATACACTCTGCTGATAACGGCGACTCCGTGCATGAACGTGCTGACGGACCTCCTCGGGCCGGCCGGGCTTCTCTGGCAAGGGGCGGAGAAGTACCTCAAGGGAAACCCGAAGGAGTGGCAGAAGATAGACTGGAAGTTCTCATCACAGCATGATCTGGCGAGTCTCGATAAGCTACCATCGTGGCACGACCACCAGCTAGTTGCTGGTAGGCCATCTCTCTTAATGAAACTGTTCCCGAGGCATAGGAACGCCAAACCTATTGACATACAAAAGACTCGATCACTTCTTAAGTATTTCGAATCTTTGGCGATCCTACGAAGAGCTCCTAGTTCGTATTTATATTCGGACTGGGATCATACCAAGCCGGTGTCCTGTGAGTAACATCTAGAGTTATTTGGTTTCCCTAAAACATTTATGATTTTTGTCCCCCTTTTTGTCGAGAACTATTAATCTCCGAACACCCCCTTGGAGCCCTAATTGATATACAAGCATTTGGCAGGAATAATTACTAACCGTATATATCACAGTGGAGGGTCTACTGCCCAGGGTTGAGAATTTCACTGTCAATATACAGCGTGATCATGCCTTAGAGACGGCGTACCAAGAGATGCATAGTGATCTCCTGATCCGATACTTGGAGATTGTTCAGAAATGGCGGGACAAAAACACAGTCAAGTCGGATTATAGCTCGATTACCCAATTATACGTCCAACTCGAGCTAGCAGCCGCCAGTATAGACGTCTTCCGTCTCGATAAAATCTTTTCATCGAATGGGTTTGGCGCCAAAGCCGGACATGTCCGTCAAATGCGCGAAGCAAATGTCCACTTCATGCGCATCGCTCCCTTTTTACTCGAGCCCTCAGACTCGAAGCCTAAAATAGCAGTGGACTACGTCAAGCTAGCGGTGCGAAGGTCGCCAATCTTGCGATATATCCTACAATTCGTGAAAGATAACGTCCTTCATAAAGGACCGAACGGGAAGATCAAGAAGCTCTTGATCACTGAATCGAGACCTATCCTTGCATACTATTACGAACTTGTCCTACAGTTCCTCCTTATCCACTGCCGTACCCTTCACGCCGGCTTGTCGGGTGACCAGCGCAGGGAACTCATTGCCAGCTTCAACGACGATGCCGATGACTCGTGTCAAATATTGATACAGATGTACAGCGTCGGTTTTGCGGGTTCAAATCTACACAAGAATTGCGCGCAAGTTTTAGTCGCGTCCCAGGCTCACAGTCTCGCAGTTCAATGGCAAGCCGTGCACCGAGTCATTCGAGTAAGTATTCACCATTCAACACACCCCTTAGACCCTAACTTCAAATTACTAACTGAGTCTAGGTTGGTCAAGAATCTGACGTCAACGTCTACCGACTTAAGGTCAATAACTCTTATCATGCATATCGCGAGAGCCGTCAGGTCGAGAAGATCCTGCCTGAGTTGGGAACACGTTCACAGGGACGAATGAACAGCGTTCTTGTTCAGCTGCTCAATCTCTTCCAGTCTGAAGTCGACGATGCGTGGAATAGTCCAGAGGGCCAGAAGCTACTAGAAGACAGGAATCTGCTCACAGATCCAATCCCACGGAATGATGACGATGATGATGAGCCGTCGCCGAAGCGAATTAAGACGAAGGACGACATCCCTGACGAGACTGGCAAATCAGATCATGATTCTGGCGACTCTGAAGGGGAAGAGCCTGAGGAAGAAGGATCTGTAGCAGAAGAGTCGAGCTCGGATTCAGACAGTCGTACTCTAAGAAAGCGAAAGAGAGACGACAACCAATCGCCAACCGATCCTGGCACTGCAAGTCTATTTGACGACAACCATAGGGAGTTTCTCGAACTCAAACCCCGCAATGCGTATTACACGGAGTTTAAGACCTTCCCAAAGAAGGTGAAAGGCTTGTTCTGCCATGACAAGAACAATCTCCGACGACTGCTGTCATACGGAAGCCCGAACGGGAATGCCACTACTCGCGAATGGACAAGCTCAGATCTAGACAACTCCGCCGTCCTTGAACGGGCGATGGAGTTGATGCTACGGATCCGCCTGGGAACCAATCACATCGAGATGCTACCACTACCACTGATCGACTTCTCGCTAGTCGGCATGGATAAACGTGAGTATCTTACATCACTACTTGGAATGGTTGACGCCACACCGCAGGAGATAGAAGATGCATACCGTGCGGCAATGTCGAGGTCAAGGTCGAAAGGAGACAGCAATAGCATCGTGAAGGAGATTACTGATGATATGAAGCTAAGTGACATCGACGCGGCTTTGGAAGCTGACATCACTAAGGTCGATAGTAAATCAACTCGTCAACTCAAGCGACGAGAAGATCAGCAGGCAGCTAGTGTTGTGGAGGAAGAGGAGGAATATGATGATGACGATGACGATAACGATAACGAAGGCGAAGAGGGGGATGAAGAAGAGTATGAGGAAGAGGAGGAAGCAGGAGGTCTGAATGATTATGGTGGCGGCGATGATGACACAGGTTCAAGAGTCATATTCGAGGCCTCTGCAACGAAGGTCAAACTCGAGGACCGAGTCGCCGTCGTCCCCGGTGACGTTCAGGAGGCAACGAAGGTAGAGAATGGGGAGGATTACACCTAACAGTCGTTCATCTAATGGGTTTTGCTTCAAAGGAATGCTTATGCTCTCTATTGCACCTACGGATGCGAGAAGGGGTAGTGAATGGATTACATTCAATTGCTTAGACTACGAACGGGAGGTGGTGTAAACCACCATACCTCGAATATTGCATTGAGCTCAGATAGAACATAGCATGACTCAAATCGATGATTTTCGCCATATTCTACTTAAGCACATCATGTATAGCTCGTTGCAAAGACCTGTAGCCTTCCATTATTGCACACACTGGCCACCTTTATCGCTCGTACAATTTTAGATTCTCACCCGTTGATCTCCTAGGACGCAGCCATCTTCGACATGAGACAAGCCCGGAATCGGAAAGGGCATTCTCATGAATACACAGGATTTTCAGTCCGTCTACCGGCGCTAGTCTTGAAGATCTTGTTAGATAAAATCCAGTGAGCTTACGCAGCCAAGAGATCTATCCAACAAACATCGCCCCCTTACATATATACATTAGCGCGCGAATAGAGGACGCGCGTGGCCCACGCGTGGTTACAATATGCAAAAGGACATTGTTATCATGGTGCCAATAGGAATTATAATATATCAGGTATGATAATAAGCAAAGTCAAGACATTACCAGTTTCACGGGTCCTCAACGCCCACTCGACTGGAAGAGCTGGTCGCTTGTTACATCCGTATATGGCGCCGTTTGCTCTGTGCCACGTCCGGGGATGCAGCTGAGTCGATCTTAGTTATTTCAGTCAAGTACCGATACATGACTACCAAAAACAGATGAACGGCTTGACAGCTCGCTTACTACCGTGGTCGATATATGCAAGGGACGAACATCTATTGGCCGGCTGTTGAAAGTTCCTAAAACTTCAGTAAGAAACGACTCGGAGGCTCGTTTCTCATGTGTGACGAAACGCATTATTTTCTCGTATGTATTAATACAGTAATAATACCGAGATTCGGCCTTACCTTGGAAGCAGGAATACCTTCGAGTTGGGACTTCTGGGATACCAAAGAAAGAAACGGAAGCGACGTCACTCCAGGATCTCTGTTCCAAGTCAATGGGACCTTGAACTGGGGATTGTGGTAGGGAGTATGCCTGTCTGCCGTTAGCCTCGCCTTCGCAGTTAGCGAGAAGGTGGTCTCGTGAGATCCAGCCTATGAATGGTGAGGGCACCTATGAAGATTGTCATTTTAAAGCATTGAACCTGAGACAAGAAACATCACATGCCCTTCCATGCATGCATCCAAGACATACAATAATATCACATGTCTGTTATGTCTGTATGTATGTCTTGAGCAAATTTGATTCAATAAAATCACGTGGTAGCTGTCAAAAGTTCCGTACGCTGACAGGTTGGGAAAAAATGAGAACTGATAGAAATAGATAATAATCCAATACAAGCCACTTCTCCGTCCGGTTATGTGACTTTGTGGGAAACGACTCGAAATGTTTAGGTGTTGACGGGGCTACGAAACGACTCCGAACCAGTGAAAAATGAAAGTTGGTAACCCGTGCCGAAGCCCTGCACGCCCCTCGACGCGTCAAAAACTCCCGTAGGTCATAGGTCATTAGCCCCTGAAGCTTAGGACTTCCCACGCCACGGTAAGTTCAATTAGGCCGGTCTAGGGTCCCAAGCTGCGGGGACCTCACACATCTAGGGGGTACCTAACCTTGTTAAAGTTGGGGGACATTTTCAATGACTCGGATATGGATATTACGCTAAGCTGTTTTTAGATAGCTTTTAGCTACCCCGCTTTACAGCCTTACCTGCCTGCCTGCTTACCTATCATGGTTTCCACTTTATATGCAACGCCGATCGGCCGGCTTGGCCAGAAATCATTATCGCGGTCGCAAACTCCAACACCAACTCCAACTCCATTGAGGCATTCACCTGACCTATCGTCATCATCGTCGCTATCATCCCTTATCACAACCAACCTCTGAACGACAGTTATTACCTAAATATTACCTACATTCGGCGTTATCATCATCCGCGCCTCCCTCTGATACATGTGCTACCCTTGTGATTCGCAAAAATGATACGCGACGTCTTCTGCACTAGCGAAGACAGGTAGCCCAGCCGGTTAAACCAGTTTACTTATCTAATACACTTTCATAATCTACTCTAGTCTAATTAGTCCGAGTCCGTCGCAAACAAATCTAGGATAGATGAGTTCCACACAGGCCTCGTCGTCGTCGTCGTCGATCCCGCAGACCCTCTGGGACCTGCAGGTTCCTGTGCTGATCACGCACGCCGCGGCGCCCAACACGCCGTTCGTCGCCTCCGTGCCGCGCCTCAGCTACCTAGCCCTGCTGCTGCCGCGCCTGTCCTCCTACTTCGGCCTGCCATGCTCTAGCTTCCACCATGAAGACGTGCTGCTGCGCAACCTGGCCGCCGGCCTGCTCGTCGACTTGTACCAGCCCGTCCTGCCCTGGCGTCTCACCGTCAGCGACGGCTTGAGCTGGGATATCGGAGATACATTCTTGAACAGCGCCAAAGAGGTAAGAACTGCTGTTTCCATTTTTAGTTCGCTTATCCTGTAATCTCCGTCGCCGGACTCCTCGTGGCCTGACCCCGAAAAGCCACGCGCGAAATTTGGGACGCTAGCATGTCAGGGATAAATGTGGCTGACTTAACTAGGCGGACTTTGTGCGCAACGGCAATGCGCACCAGATAATGTCGCTATCCAAAGACCACACAACCGCACTTTGGAACGCGGTACAAGATAGTATGGGCTACTAAACCTGCCTCTAAATGTTGGTGGCTGACCCGTAGAAACCAGACGATTACGCATCCTTTGCTAAGGTCAACTCCCGGCTGCTTAATACCTCGCGCGGGCTGCGGAACGTACCCATCCGAGTGTACATCCCGCAGTCGTCCGACGACCCCGCTGCTGCCAACCAGGCGGGCTCGTTCAAGGTGGTGCAGGCCCTCATACAGCCGCGCGTGAATGAGCGTATGTTCCCCCCCTCCTCTCCTATCTGGTCAACTTATGACCTCTAACTTTCCCGCAAGGCACGCCCCAAACCCTCGGCGCCGCGCTCCGCACCTTGCTACCGCGCCTGTTCCCTAGCAGCCGGGACCCCGTGCTAGCGGACGCGATCTTGCATGGCGCGCGCGTACCTTTCCGCGCCCCGCTCGAGGATCTCATGCGCGAGGCAGCGTACCCGGATGGTTGGCTTTGCCTTGTTGTTAAGCCGCTAGATGTCTAGCCACCGTGTCCAAGATCCAAGGTCTAGGTTAGCACGAGCTCTTTCCCTGAGACTTGATATCAATGGACGAGGGCTTAGATTAAGGAACCAAGCAAGCCAGGGTAGGGCCTGCCTCTAGGGTTAAGGGACTTGGATGGGCAGGCGCGACAAGGCCGGGTCGATCGTGTAGGTAACCCAGCCCCGTGGACCCGGGTCCTCGGTAGACCTTACGGCAGGAAACTAGCGAAGCGTAGAATGCCGAAATTCTGCGGATGCCGCAGATGCCGAGTACTAGCTTATTCAAGGTACGTAGAACCTGCTTTTGCTCCCTGAGACGCGGGTATTCTATGGCTAGTATGGGAGGCTTGAAACATGCGTGGATAGCGTCAAATTAAAATATCCCATGATCCACTTCGAACCAGCCGGTCGGTAACCGTGTTTCTTCACCGCGGTACCGGAGTCTGCGCCCATAATGCCTGGGTGTGGACGACATACCCAAACAATCGGTATGCTCTACATATGCATTACGCATACTTCCGCCAAAGTACAGAGGTCGTACATATCTATGCCCTCTCTGGATCGTGTCGAGTTTGCTAGGATATGGATCATAGAGAGAGCAAGCAACAGGTTTTGCGTTACCTTACCTGCTCAAGCCGCATGTCCCGCCCTCCCGTGTAATACGCTTAATAGTGTATTTACTTACATAGGCTCATCTAGCCCCTTATTTCGCTAATACATATTAGCACGCTTCTTTTTTTCCTTTTTCTGGGACCAAGAGATATAATGTGCCTGTGATTATGACCATTAGACTATGCATGCAATATACAACGGACATATAGCAATGTTCCAACAAGCGATTCATCTCATAACCCCTCGACTTGAGTTTCACATCTAGTGATAACTGCCATAATCTCGATCGAACCCATCGGCAATCTCTATTCACCGCCACTCAATCATAGTCTCGTTAGCAATTAGGTAGCCAATGTAAGTTTGTCATGTGTAAAGTGACAGACAGCTCGAGCGCCACTCCTATCCCTCTCCTCGCCACCACACCGTGGACATGCACGCCCAAGGTAAGAAGACGGAAGAGAACCAGCATGTTAAATCCAAGTATATACCTGTATGTATAATATACACGTACACGATGCCGCCCTATAATGAGCCCCCAACCCGATCAAACCTGGAAATTTGGTATCTCCACCACTCCCACCAGAAGTAGAAATCCCCCTACCTAGTGCAGTCGAATCTATGCCCCATGCTTCCTCCACAAACCAGAAAAACAGGAGAAAAAAAGAATGATGCAAGCCGCCCAATATACCGACCGACACTGCCTCTTCAAGTAGTGAAATGTGAACAAGGGGTAACAATACATATGCAACCGAACCAAAGGGGAAGAGCAAATTAAGTGCCCATAACCGTAAATCCAAAGGGCCCACGCCGCGGCGAGTAGTTACTTATCCGAACGGTAAGTGGATGCTAGATGTCGCTAGATTCCCAGAAACGCATCGGGGTCGCTTTAGCTAGAAGGGATAAGACATCTCCAAAGACCGAAGAAAGGGGTCGAGTGAGAAAAAGACCTAGGATTCAAATTTGTAGATAGTATAAGATATGTATATACTTGTCGACGATGATATATATATAATAGGTATATAGTGCGTTTTAAACAGCCACATCAAATGCGCTCTCGCAAAGGGGGGGTATCCTCAGCTGTCGAGTTCTCCGTAAATCTTGATTCACAAAGGATTATACCAATGCCGCAATAGATAGAAAAGGTAAAACAACGCCGGTATTGTATGCTCCTAGTGGGCTGGGGCGCCACGAATGATGATACGCGTAGAATAAGAAGAGGGAAACAAAAATGGTAAAAAAAAGGGAGCAAAAAACTTTTGCCGGAAACCAAACACGTTTGAATGTACCCGTAGTATGCAAACTGGTACCGTAGGACCAAACAGTGTCGCGCCGGACAGTTTCCCGAAAAACGCCGTTGCCAGGTGTGAAACCGCCAAATACAGATATCCTCCCCCGACCTCGCCATTGACATCATAAGCAGATGACATCAACATCGGTTTGTCCACGATACGTCTAGCATCGAAAAAAATTATAACCACACCAAAAATCCAGCAGTTCGGCCCCACACCCAGTAATAGGAGACCCAGAGGTCCCCATCGACACCACAGCGTCGCTCGTCCGTATCATTAGATGCACTTGTAGTCGTACAATTTAACGCCCCCCTCCCAAGAATTGCTAGGGAATCGAGTGTGGTGGAGGTAAATGCGGTCGCCCGAGGGTGGACGATGGGGGCACGTGAAAGTTATTATCGCTTGGGTTATGCATGGGCGGTAAAGGTCCGCCGCCGCTCGCTATGCTCGAGAAGCTTGAGCTTGTCACATCGTACTCGTCCCGGAAGCCCAGATCCTTCGCTAAACCGATCAAGATGTTCATGTCGGCCCTCAGTGCGCTTGACGGTGTGACGATAGATTGGAAGAAGGAGATCGTCCTAGAAAAGAGATTGTTTAGAGTATCCGCATCGATGTATCGCCGGAGATACCTGTCCTTAAAGCAAGCCGTCAAAGTTAAGAGATTTCCCCATTGGCTAAAAGTAAGTTAGTGAATAGCTACTAAAGTTTTGTGCCAATGGATTGCACTTACGCATGAGCGGTTCCAAATACGTTGGTGATGATGATGCGCTGGCTGCTAGGTATCCCATGGAACGCTCGGGTACTCTCAACAAGAGCATTGATCGCTAAACCGGCATACTTGAGGATCCTAACATCCACATTGGGAGGCGGATCCTCAAGATCAAGGGGTGCTTGCGTATCGGGAGAGTCTGCCTGGTTAGAATATTGCCACGGTTCTCGTTCGAGGATAGCTCTCAGAAAAGGCCGGTAGAGAATGACTTGTGAGCCCCAGTACTTCGCACGGAGACGTGCTCCAAGTATATTATCGGCTGGAGGGTCTTCGTCGTCCCACTGGTAGCTACCCGGCACCCATCGGTTTCTCGATTTCGCCAACATCTCCTCAATACGCTTGATGCCTTCCTCGATCGCCGGGTCGTTCAGCGTGATTCCGTTCCTATGCTTACTTTGCTTCTCCGAATCGTATAATAGCGTATGCACCTGGTTTAGCTGCTTTCGAAGATACAGCTGTGCAATATAACCCGTTACTATATGCTCTGAGAAGCCTTGATTGACGGCATACTCGGAATTTGGATAGGGCATTCTATCCTCATATTGCAGAATGCCTGACTGAGGAAGCGGCAGCTCGGCGAGGATATCACTAGGTACCTTACGCATCAGCATCTTATGAAACGGGAACAACACCGGGGAGGATTACCTTTCCAATTGTAGACAGGTCCAGAAGGCAAATGCCAACTGATTATCTCGGCGTGATTGTCCAATACTCCTACCCTGATCGTGCCACCTTGATAGGCGGTCGAGGCTCCTAATCCCAGTTAGCCACTTCCGATGTTCTCAGATAATCTTTACTAAAAAGTTGACTTACGGTCTGAGTATAACCTGCAAGTTCCGACTTGCGAGAGAGATGTACGACCAGCTCTCAAGCACACGCCCCAGCTGCCCATAGTACAATCCTGCCAAAATGTGGACGTACACATGCTTTAGGTTGAAACCACCCATATGACTACCCATTATATCCATCGCAAGGGCGAAATATTCGAGGCCAGGGATCATATCCAGATTTCGCTTGTGGGAATGAGGTCCCCTCGAAGACGATGGATTTCCCTGCAGAGAAGGTCTTCGACTCATGGGAATCCTGTCACTCTCCTTGGGAGAAGGCATGTTAGAGGATTGGGACTGTGAAAATATTCCCGGTGGCGACCCTTGTATAGGAGAAGCTAGGACGCCGTTGCGAACCGAGGGTGAGTGATGTACAGGCGAGTCCGTCTCGTGAATTGCGTCGGGAATCTTGTCTTTATGTAGACAAATTTTGCCTAGAGCAAAAACCATGAGGACAAGGGCGCTGTGTACACTTCGATAAGGTCGGCCAGGTTTTACGAATGATGTCGAGGGAGCTTGCTCATCCGCAGCAGGGGATCTCTTTCTCTTTGTTCCTGCTTCAGAAAATGTGAGAGGTATCCCGCTTGGCTGGTTGACAAATCTCGCATTTCCACCCATCTTGTTGCCTTGGGGTTTCTCAGATTTCGGCAAAGTCTCGAGAAACACCTTAACCATAGCGGTGAGTTCCCTCGGGATGATGATAGGGTGCATGTTGAGAATATTGTTTTTGAAACTGTCCACGTATTTCCAGATCTTGGTCGAGTCCCAATCTGGATTTCCATCAACATTGACAACGCCTCCTCTATACTCGACACCAGGAGGGGGAGTCAAGCTGCCTACTTGACCCCAAGCTTCCCCCATGGGCGAGGGAGACGCAACATCCGAGCAGTCATCCAGGACATCGGTCATCGTATGGTCTGGCGGAGTTTCTTTGTCGGAAGCCCGTATATCCTGATCGAATCCCTCCCCTCTCCCAAAGATGCGGATTATACCGCGCTGCTGTTCCTGCCGAATCGGATACTCATCTGGATGAAAAATCTTCTCTGCTTCCATCAAATGGTGAACCATTCGCTTGATCGACGGCCACTTCAAAAGTAAGCCGGCTAACGTTGTGTGGTTCGGAGGCATGGCGGGTCTACCAGGCGTCACAATCGGGCCTGGATGTTCCTCCATATCGTCGTCGTTTGCTTCCTGTAACGTTGCATGTGCTTCATCCATGGTCAGACTGGGCTCGACAATAGTGCCTCCTGGTGATGACAATGATTCATCGGGGTGTGCCTTAGGACTCTCTGGCATAGGAGACCCAGGGAAATCTGGATGTTCCTCTTCTTCGATTGACTCAACTTTCATGTCGGTTCCGGGATTAAGCTGCTTCACCTTGGTCTCCAAGTTCATCATCCGTTGATTCTGGCTTCGGCTAGCTTGCGATAATGTAGCAAGTTCCACGTTAATATTTGATAGCTTAGTGTTTATTTCCTCCCTCATAGAGGTAAGCATCTCCAACAAGTCAGCTGTAACTTTATCCGGCCTACATTCTAGTAAGTACCCCGTCTATATATTTGACGTTATGTCTGACTTACTGCTTCGCCGGTGGATCTCGATACTTGCAGTCGATATTTTTCTCCCGGCAATTTTTGCAAGGCTTAGTCTCATCGCATTTAGCTTTAAGTTGCCTACAACTATCGCAAGCCTTGTTACACATTTTAAGTTAGCCAGAAAAGAAAGCTACAGCTCGTCCAGGGAGCACTACCTGTGAGGCGCGTTGGGCTTTCCGTTTAGCGCTACTCTGGGTTATTTCTACTTGGTACATAGGAGCCGGAGGACCGTAGGCTAGATGGGGACTTTCGTATTGAGAGTGCTGAGTGACTGGCGTCGGCGGCTGGTGGTAGTTCTGCGGTCCCCTGTACATGGCCGGCGAGTGAGGCATCGATGGCCCGTTATCGTAGCTCATATGTCGTCGCGGGTCATCTGGGGGTGGAGGATTCGGATGGGGGGCACCATGGGGGCCGGGCGGGAGGTTCTCTGCGACGTTACCAGTCGAGTTCGGTCGGCGCAGCTGCGGAAGGGAAGTCTCTTCGGCAGGGTCTCGCTTCACAACAGGGTCTCGCGGTGCGTACGACGGGAAAGGCGGATGCGCTGACGATGGAGGCAGAGGAGGCTGTCGATGTAGTTCATGCATTGGCGGGTATGGGTCATGTTCATGATGGCGACGGTCGTCAAGGTGGTGGTGGGCCGACGGCAAGGGAGGCTCTGGAGGCCGCGAGAACGGAGGCGGATGTTGAGGTGGATGTTGGTAGGGCGGCGGCGCAGAATGGTGAGGACCTGATGCTAGCGGAATATGTGCGGCGGTAGGGTGTGGGAGTGACACGGCCTGATGCGATGACCATGACGGACCGGTTTGTTGAAGCCGGGGACGTTTGTGCTCATGCTGCCCAGGTTCCATGCTTGGGATGTTATATGCGTAGAGTCATAGGCGGCGGGTAGACGCAAGCACAGGTCAGGTAAAAAAAGAACAACGGGGAAGGTAGTCATGAGAAAGGCGATCAAGAAAGAGACCAAAATGGTCCCGGAGCAGGATGGAACAACCGGCTCGTCGACTGCCAAGACCAAAGCTCAGACTGCGCTGTGGTCACAGTTGGGGTGTGGAGGAAAGGGACTCTGATGATGTCGCAGCTCTTATTGGTGTAGGTATGATGACATTGAAGGGTCGGTGTAATTGTTGTGTAGGTACTCCGTATGGTGTAGGGGACAGGCTGCGAGCTCGTCAGTTCTCGAACGAGGCGCGTGGAGGTGGTCCCGGGTCCCTGGGTGAAGCTTTACGGTCCGGAGGAGCCCAAATCCAGAAGATCAGCAGTTGGGCAGAGACGAAGAAGCTACTACGACTACTACTACTGTTTGTATCTGTACAGAGATTCGGATGAGGGGATATCCAAGGAATCTCCCTGTAGCAAGTAAGGCAAGAAAGATAAAAAAGAAACTACGTCGTCGAAGCTTCAGGAGACGGACGAGGTTTTGGTGGATGTCAAACAAGGAAAACCGCAAGGCCTGGGTGAGTAGCGAAGTGGGTAAAGAGGGTCATGAACGAGCAGCTCAGGTTATTTCGGCGTCCAAGAGAGTAGAAGCCCTGGAAGCTGGGTGAGGGTACGTACATTTACATAGTAGAGATGTGGTACCCCTACGCAACGCCATGTACCGCGTACTACTACGGTTAGTATGATAGTTTGAACCCTTGTTCGCAAAGTTGATGAGCGCAGGTGTCGAAGCAGGGTGGTGAGCTAGAGCCTAGTCGTGCTACCTAGTCTCGTAGAGGAGCAGGGTTATTTTTTTTCTGTGGACATGGGGATGGACGAGCAGGTCGATCGATAGGTACTGGTACTGGTACTCATAATTGCACATCTTGGCAGAGTGGATGACCGAATGTAGTAGACCGCAGTAAAGAAATGTACGTACAATACATACATACATACATACATACATACCATACCATACTACATAGCCATAGGCCACAGCCAGTGTATGTATGTATGTATGTAGCAGCCAGTTGGGTACGGTAACGAAATCTGACAGATCTCATTGGGTATTGAGGTGATGTTACGGTATTTCTCCACCGTGTTCCTTATGGCCTAGGACCGAGGGTATTATGACATCCAAATGCATACATACGTATTGTATGTATGGTATGGACGTATGCAAATATGTAAAATGTACGCCGCTGGGGAATGACAGCGGACTATTATGTACGTATGTGTGTATCGCGCATATCTACCCAAGGTATTTGCCTATGTAGGTAGCTATCAAGTCAGTTAGTCAGTCACATATAATAGAGGGCGGTGAGAAGACGCAAGAAGCGATAGCGAACTTGCGATGACTTCTTCTTAATCTTTTTTTGGATCCCGCCAAGTAGGCAATTTCAGCGGAGTTTTAAATTTTTTTAATTATTTTTGCTTTCTTTCTTTTTCTTCTTTTTTCCCCCCCAAGCCGTGTCTAATTGACGAATGGTAACAGATTTGCAAACTAAACAAAACGAGGACTAGTGTGTTATGTAGGCTCGGAATTTAGCGAGTACTTGGTTAGCCACGAGTCGAACCCGGACGAGGATGAGTTGCAAAATAGGAATAGTATAATTCTCGACTCCCAATGACAGCCGTAATCATCATGTCGTCTTGCATTAGGTACTATGTAGAAGAGAAAAAGGGGAGCTACGTAACTGTACCGGTTATCTCAAACTCGATGTATGCGGCATGAGGGGAGGAAGAAAGATAGAAAGGTTAGGTACCTAGGTACGCGAAAACGATCGGAAGCAGACCTTCATCAATGGGTACATCCATCGTAGTCGCCTAGCAACACACAGATGATGGGGTTCCGTTGTGTTACGACATGTGTTAGGTACTACAAAACGGTACTACCTATAATTAAGAAGTGATCCTTACCTGAGAAAGTATTTGGTAAGTACGTATAGCATCAGAGCATTAACATGTATTAAGGAAGCCTAATATTGGTATAAATATACTTGCAAAATACCTACCCACACTTGCAATCTCTCAAATATATGTACTAATCTAGTGCCTCGTGCTTTCTGTGTCTCGCCTTACTTCGTAGCGTGGTTTAGATAAGTTAGCGCTTGTGAGGGGGCATGGATGCTAAATAGGATCCGACCGACAACGGTCTCTTTTTCGAGGTACCCGTCCCTCCTCTAAGGCCTAGTCGAGGTACAATCCATAGTCAACCACATCAACGGATATGGGTCAATCTTAGATATACCAAACTTTTTATGTGTGATAGTAAAACTTGATCAAATAAATATTCTTAACTACGTACGGGTGTAGTTGTTTGCACTTATTGAACTAGATAATCATTCATTGAATTATACATTGATATATATATTGAACTTGCTCATGATAGACACACTTGAAATTGTAAAGACTTCTGTGTTGTAAAGATAAAACTAGCGTCAGTCTAATAGCTAAACATCAGATAACCGCTTAATATAGATTAGTTTGCTTTTGTTTCGTTTTTTTTTTTCGTTTTTGGTCAGGTGTACGTGCAACAGGGATATTCTATGCTTTTAAAATCTAAGTAAGTAATGTACATCAAGTAAGCAGCACCTGGGCCACCATCCACCTCTTCTAATGTGGGGCAGCATCACCACCTTTTGGTGTATTTGGGTATTCCCCACTATCTTTCAACAACAAGGCGAATGGTGTCATATTTCAACTTAATATTTCCTTCAACAGGGACCAAAAAAACGAGGCGTCATTACCCTAGATCCAAAAAATACCTTATATAATTATAAAATGCTAAACAGCAGTTTTGCGGCATCGAAAAGCTAAAGGCTAAGTTTCATACGTGACTAGGTACCTACTTAAGTATGGTACATACGTCCAATCGTCGGTTTTAACCGGGTTTAGTTATTTATAATTCTACATACGAATATGTTGGTTACTTACCTATGTAATTACCTACTTTTTATACCTAAAACAGGGCTTCTTTTGACAGCACCACAATGAGAACACTATTTCTCCGTTCTCGAATCATACCAAGGCCCAGACTTCCCTAAAAGTCGAACTAGATCATCCATTGCATTGCATTCTCCAATGACCTGGAAAGGCGGCTGATCAGTGCCTGCAAGTACAGTCAGCTACCATGCGTATCCTTGGGTCTGGTACCTATGGTACCTAATGCTTGGGATGCGGGTATGCAATGTGTGAGCGGCACGTCTTCAGTTTGATATATGGAGACAACGAGGTAGGACGACATCTACGATATATGTACTCTCTTCACCTTGTTCGAGGTGCATGCAAGCTTGTTTGCTGTTAGTTCTTCTACATTGAAATAAGAAAAAGGATGAAATAAAAATGCCACCAAGAGCACCAACGGCACCGGCAAGGGTCTAACAACCAATTACGAAGTCTAAAGACAGTTAACACACAACCTTGATTGGCGTTCTTGGAGTTTCTCGGCATATGTGTGGCTTAGTGAAAGATATAGCAAATACAAGATCATGTAAAACTGTTCCCTAAATATCTCCTCATGGCCTCTACATGGTATGTAGCTATCCGATGATCTCGGGCTAATGTATGTAGGTGCTCGAAGGTAGGTCGTTAGAGTCACATATAGGACCGCCTACCAATGTAGGCGAAAACATGGACACATATATTTGGCATGTGTAAATAAAGTTGCTACATTCTCAACCTCATCCTTTTTTCACTTGTCTTCATTACGGCGGGGCCTAGTTTCTTGACATTATGGTTCACCGCTAGAATTGTAAAAAACGATCGATCCTATTTTGGCATATCGTGGGCCTAACATAGTCGCCACGAAAACTTAGGATATGCGGTCTACGAGCAGGAGCACCAACATCACGACAAAACGCACGCGTTGTTACAATCACCACGAGAACAGAACAATTGCCGAGTAGATGAGGAGTAGGCATAGAACCACTAAATAAATATGAACTTTCTAACACGAATAAGGATGGGGGCTTAGTGAGATGATAGGTAGGTAGCTTCGGTCACCAGAGTTGAGATCGTTGATAGGAGTGAGCACCCCTCCCAAATCCAGCCAATCCTAAGAGGTGACGATTTTGATACCACGCCGCAGTCGTACGCATGGCGCTTCCCGCATACATACATACCGGGCCCTAACCTAGTCCATTCGAAAAGTCGGAATCTAAAAGAATTCAGCGAGCTGGCTGGCTGGCTGGCTGGTCAGCTAGTTGGGCTAACTAGTTGTTGAGGAGGCATACACAGATCGCTGTCATGGAGCATGGCTGTCATGCGGGGAGAGTTGATGTGACATGCATGCATTCATGGTCATGCCGTAAGTACATACATGTTAGAACGGCACTAAGCAGCCGAAATACATAACTAGATGTAAGCATGGGTATAAGCCTTTTAAGATATGGGATGACCATACCTATTACAATTGCCAGTTAGGTAGCTACTGTCTCTGGATAGTTATATGGTATCATTGGTGTAATATTCGGGTTTGTTTTAATATCAACATATATCTTTCTCTTACTAGTCATCGGGTTTTTGAGGGATTGACGGGCAAGGGTGTTAACGACTTTACGCGGCCTTCTTTATCTGGGAAACCCCCCATCTCCGTCATCAATAGGATGGCCTTAGGGTTTTGACATGTACATGTACATACATACACCGCAAATATATGGCCATCGGTCCGCCGTGCATCAGTGATCTCCATGATTGTCCCGTTCTAGCAAGTCTGGTAGACGATTTGCCCATGGTGCTTTTGTGCTACACCGGTTCCTGGGCAAATAATACTATGACATTTGATATTGCGGCATAATATTTCGAATATAAGTTGTGGAGCGCAGGGTATCACTACTTACAATAAAGGATCTCTTATGCCAAGGTATATGTACTGTATATACCTATGTATGTGGTAGGTTGGTAATAGTTCACCGCAACCATTTGGTTGGAGTTAAGACGGCTTCTCGCGCCAAGTCCCCACGAAGATTGAATCAAGTTGAATATACATATATCCTCGAGATTAAGTCGAGAAGCTTAGAAGCCAAACATGCGGCCTCGTGCATGCGCAAGTGCTACATAATGTGAAGTCTTATGCCCAGGTGGTTTCAAAACACTGCATAGGATAGTTATGTTAACCTTAAGATGCGACATGCCAGTCGGTATTATGTATCCGTGTTACGAAGTATATATATCCGAATCTTGGGCGAACAACCCAAAGGAGAAAGTACCGAGCCAAAAGATGTAAATCGGAGGTTTCGGCCCTGGACCCGCAATAAGAATTTCGATTGGCAGAAGTCTCGAACGGTCGCCCCGCGAACTTCATACTAGGTAATAGTATCTATCCTCAGTTACCGTTTATCTATTCGTTTATTCAGTATATGGACGCCGTGTCTTTAACCAAATACATGATATAGCCACCATAATGGTATTAGCAACATGTAATACCTAACTTGCAACTCACAACCTTAAGTTCATTTGTTATATCTTATATAAAGCGTCGGGTGATGTATGCATCACACGATTCGCAATAGTTATATATGATTAAGTTGTGCTCATGAGTAATAAGTCAAGGGTCTTAATTACATTGTAGCATTACGAACGAACAGCGGCTTCATATAATAATGTTTAATCCAAGTACTTGATAGTAGTTCATGGAGTGTTTCCTATGAATACCTAAGTAGGCTATGATGTGACATCGTCTGTCGTCAGCCTTGTACTACTAAACAATAGTCCCGAGACGTCGGAGACCCATGACCAGCTGCTAGCCTTGTATGTATTGACGTTATGAATCCATAAATGAGGCAAGGCTGCCATGCTACTTTTCGCCTCTAAACACCAACTCGGTATATTTATCGAGAAACCCTGTCACATTACACATAGGTACATAGGACGGCAAAGCTCTGTGTTGGTCTTGGCCGTTTCGAAGCCGCCAAAATGTTTCGTTGTAAGTGGTCTTCAAGGTCAGGGCATTAACAAACCATCAAAGACACCTTAGCATTGCTGTCGGGAGATATCGACTTACAACAATAACACTAAACGCCGAGACGGAGAGCTATGACTTCTCATATTCACATATAGCCGATATAGTCAAGGAAGATATCTGGCATATCGTGTATCCGTATCGTGTTTGTGGGACAAAAACCGTTATGGCCCGCAATTTACGTTCACCCCTGTTTTTGTTCGAGATGATGCAGATGGTGTTCTGATTCTGACTGAAGTTTCTCATACACAGTACATCATCATACCTGCTAGCGACTAGCCGCGAGCTCATGACCTTTTCTAAACTTGCCGGATCTGGTGACATGCAGAGTAAATATCCCGTCATACAAAAACATGGCAGTACCGTACCTAGCTCCCGGTCCATGCCGTGCGGCAACTACACTATGAAGGGTAAGACCCTTAGTTTTGTTTGTCGAGTATTTACTATTAATTCTTTATATATACACTAGTTTAGTTGCAGATAAGTTGCGGGTTCAGCCAATTTACTGTATAGCCACGTAGAAAAAAATCAGGCCACCTTTAAAAACTACCCGTCGTAAGCGTTATTTCGCCCGCTTCAGATTTCATGCTTCATACCCAAGTAGGTTAAAAAGACCCTGAAAATTCAACAAGAGGTGAGCGTTACAGAAGCTACTATCTCCTAGTGCTATCATTCTCGGTTAAGCGCGGTCGAGCCGCACTGACGTCCTACGACTTATTTGACGTACTGTTCTATTATAAGCGAGTCTTCATACGGGGTCATGAATCCGCACCTCCAGGGGCCAGGTCAAGTTAACGTTGACCCTATGGCCCCTCTCAAGTACTTAAGCAAATCCTTCTAAATAATTAACCTTAATCTACAATTCTAAGACATGGTAAATACACAGTTATCGATCACATCGCGCAGACAAAAATCAATATCTGCGCAAATTAAGGTACAACGAGACAGCATCGTTCCCTGATTATTCAATTGTTCTTATTTTTATTCTCCCAGTCTATACGGGGAGAGGCTCTAATAGTATTGGACGGCCTTGCGCATTTCCCAGTATGGCAGTGAATCCGCAATAAGCGAGTGAACGGACATTCGAGATTCAGCTCTTCTCCCTTGGTGGCACCCAATAAGATCCTCGATCGAGTCCCAGAGTCATGGACATGGAAAGATCAAGCTTCTGTGTGGTTTCATACCTCGAACTGTGCCGCTGCACTCAACCAGGTTCTATGAATGAACCATCCTGACGATCTCGCCATGCTGGCCATGGTCGCAAAGGATAACATAGCCCGATACGCCTCAATCCTTCTTGTGATTCAAACGCACTATCGCCGTGGTTCTCCGGACACTTTTCCCACCTACAAGGAGATCTTGAAGCAAGACGTTGAAACCTCAGAAATAGACACCAGGTGTTGTCGACCTTGCAGCTCTTCGGACTTTCTCTATCTTACTACATATCACTAATGTGTAACCACATAATCATCTAGTCCCGTCAAATTCTCTCGAGCATTGCGGCTCAAAAGGACCTCCCATCCTTGCAGAACCAATCATCTGTAATGTTCGACCCCGTGGGGGTTCTGTAGCTATGTACTTAGCTTCTTACAGTGTACATACCAGTGTATCCGCGGCGTAGCGCATTGAGGCGCATCGGCAATTCAGCAATGCCAAGCAGGTACATAAATATGAAGAACAATTATCAGATGGATCATCCTACACGAATTATCGAAAATTTGACGAGCTAGCTGAGCAATTATGCGAATCTCGCATCTAATTTTACGAAAGCGATTAAATAGTATGCAACCCTTATATGTACCCTACCTGTCAGATAATCGCATAAAATCGGGTCATTATTATGCAAATCTCCGTCCAAGGGGTAGTTAAAGCTGTCCCAATCAAGAAATCCTAACAGTCCTTACGAAATAAGGAACAAAGCGAAACGACGGTGTCGATACACTCAGGCTTCACTAGCCCTATTTCGCCCGATCTACTTAGCTTCCAAGAATCATGTGATTCTAGCCGCATTCTTCAGCCTTCTAGTTTGCTTGGGTTTCTTGTTATTAAACTCATCGAGAAGTTTTGGAGGGGCAGATCATATCAACCCCCACAAGGACATCACCGAACTGGACGTATCAAAGAGAGAAAATACTTCGATCCTAGGTAGCTATTGAATAGCATCATGAGATATCTTGTACCAGCAAGTGCTTACTGGTATGTATGATCATGCTTTTGTAGACCAATATTGTCTACTATGAGGACTACGTACGGATATGCTTTTTGTGTTGACCCCTAGGTAAGTAGGGTGGGCAAAAGTAAACGACAGCTTGCTGCAAGGCTGCCAGTTCATCCATTGTCCTTTAAAATGGGACAAACCTAATATCCATGACATCCTACGCAGTATTCAGATGGTTTTTCTAGCCGTTATTAGCACGGATAGTCTCTTTAACTCTCTACTATTGTATATGTACATATAACAACTAAGAGACTAAACTTGCGATGTAGTGTTAACGAATACAAATCAGGAAACGATACCAGTACTTGAATAGCCTAACACATTTAAAATGCTTATGCACATAGTTTTAAGTGTCGATTAGTTGGCAGGCTGGCTAGTTGGATAGTTCGTGATGAACTTGTACAGTCCCTTAGAAAGATACGCACACCTCAACGGCGAAAGTAAAGAATATGACATAGTTAACCCTAATTTGGCCTGACTTGGAACCATACCTGGAAAGGATGTAAGCCCGAGAAAAAAGGGACCCTTGAAATGCTTTGATTACCGTACGGCACATGATTTTATGTAGATCAAGTCTAGACCTTTCAGAACCCTTGCTGGAATGTTACGTCGACACACCTGTCAAAGATTTCCCCAATTTGGGTTTGTGTACTATGTATCAAATACTTTTTTTTTCCTGCCCTTTTCTTAGAGATTAACCTGGTAAGTATCAGAGCGCAAAAAGGAAGAAGAGGAAGATAAGACTACTGCAATGTACGTCATTCCGGAAGGGTCATGTATGTAGTCAAAACAAACTCATCCGATGCATCCAAGCGATGAAGTTCCATTTTAAGAAGCAAACAATTGTACGACCCGACATACATAGTGTAGTAGATTCACTTTAGCATATGCCTTTCTGGTGTATTATTAAAGTACAATACATACGCAGTAAGGTAAAATCTCTATTAGGTATCAATATTCATCAAGCTAAGGAAGATGATCTACGGCAGTACAACGGTACCATAATGCTAAGTGATAATCCTCCAGGGGGGGGGGCTATAATAGGATCGTTGCGGTTATTAACTAAAAGGATCCAATTATCTATGAGATACAGTTGGATGCCATATTGGGTGTCACGTGATCGCCGACGATACCAGTCCCAGCAGCTGAGCAGTCAAAATCCATGTGAGTCAAGGGTCCCCGCCTTTCCAATCCATCAAGGTGTGAAATCCGCTACCTTAAGAATGGGTTCGTAGGTGATCATTGATTGGCTATTTTGGAACGGCGTAAAGTCCGCCACCTTGGGAATGGGACGGGGAATTCGTCAAGGGTACACGCTACAAGAAGCCCCTCCAAGATCTTTGGGTCCGGCCAAGGACGGCGTAAGGCATGAAGGATGTTTCAAGACTTCGCAATTATTTGATAAATGCCTAATGAATTCATCATTTTGTTCATCAACCTACGTTACATGTCTGCTATCGGCATGATCTGCCCTTCTCCTATCCCAATCCCACTTCAAATCTTCCAAATCTTGAAATTTAGCAGCAGCTTCTAATACTTGCCTCTATTTTCTTCTTCGTTTTTTTTTTCTCCGAAGAGATTACAATGCAAGGGGTATACGAATGACGGATGATCTTCAAATCCGCAATCCGTACGCAGTAAGCACGACAAGGTACGAGGCAATTACAAACGTACCGAGTTTATTTTGATGATCGCAAAGAGTCGTTAGTTCCATAGACACCTTCCATCGGTAGATCGAGTTTGGCTAAGACGTGCCTAAGAGGAATCAGCCTCTAACCACGAGGCGCAACGGAGACGTCCAGTCAGCCCAGCCTCGTCACGAGTTCCGAATCCTGCCAGGGATTCCTCCAAAAATGCTCACTACCTAGCTCATAACCGTTCTAAGCCAACTTCTGTTCAGGATCAGCGACTAACTACAGCAATAACACATAGGATTGGACCCCCACGGTTGTTCCGGATATGGCATCCATCTCGTTGCGTCTTTCGCTCCTTTGTACATCCATAAATTCAATCACTGTGATGGCTTCCTCAAGGATGATGATGATGATTTTGTTAACGTCTGGAGGACGTAAATATTATCTAGGTAGTAACTACAGTTTTATAGAACGCCTCTGCTTTGATTAGTAGGATCTTACCGGTGTAAATCTCTAATGGGTGTTATAAGATCGTAAAGTTGCATTTATATCGACCAACTTAACACCAGGATCTGTTTAGTTCAACGTTACAGTTGATGCCTACGACACAAAAGCACCTCGGGAATAAGTGACCGACCATAATAAAGCTTTTTGACTTCAACTTCATGGCATACCTGGTAAAACAATGCAATGTAATGCGGACCATAAGCTCGCTTTCGACAACTTCAACTGTGATATATCATTCCCAACAACCAGGTAGATTACATCACGATACTATTTGACTTGCGCCAGCCTATGTCCGTCTTGCTGACAAGCTTACGAATAGTAATTGTTTCATTGCCGTTCGTCTTTGCCGGCCTTCTGCTATGACCGTCAGCAGCATGTTATGTAGGTATGTGTATGCATCCATCATACGAGATAGTTGTTGCCCGTTACTGCCCGTAGGAAACTTCTTCACCGGGCGCCAGAACGGTTATTAGTATAGGGCAAGTAATACACGTTATATGTAGTAGGGTGTCTTGCTTGATGGTACCCCAATTCCCTTTCGCGATCTGAACAATCCCACTTTACCCCACGATACGCAGTCATCCGAAGTCTTACAAGCTTATCTTACTAATTTACCTTCATCATCCCTAGGAAGATGTGACGGGTTTCCAAAGTGGCAGCAGGCCTTGCTTACATACCAGACTCGTAAACCGAACTCATAATATGATCTTCCCAAAGCTGACGCCTACCTCTTCTCGCTGCTCATTGCCTCGATTCGAATTAATGCACTTCATGTTCCTCAATATGGCAACCCGCTTGGTGGCTGACCTATTTTCTCACGCACCACCAACTTCGAGTAGTCGCTGCGGATGTATCCGCTATTCTTATGGGTGACGCGCTGCGTCCAAACCGCGAGCAGCGCGAGGTACGCATTGAGGCTAAGGTCATGTGTGTCCGATCATGAAACGCCTCCACGATTTAGATCGTCTATTCAATATCGATCTTGCAGATATTATCGCTTTCCTCGCGTGCACGTACATATATGCTTACATCCAGCCATTACCTGCCTAGATAAAATGGATAGCAATTGCCGCCCTTACTGCCGGCTTTCGGACTTGGGCTGGAAAGACCTGAGCTCCCCTTGCTTCTTAGCAGAGATACCGCAATCCTTTCGCGCGTATGTATGTACATACTTAAATCATACATGTTGCCTGGCTCCGGCATCTTCGGAGGATGCGGGACCAGTTTGCTGGATCGAGGCGCGAGCGCTGATTGCGTCGGTATCAACCGACCAGCCAAGATTTCGGTCCCGGATCTTTCTTCGACGATGTTAAGCTCATGCCCCTAATGCAGTGTTTGCTAACCTATGCTATTTACTCAAGGCGACCCCATCCATACTCGTTTACCATTTACATTTGTAGTTAGGTAGGTACCTACATAACCACTTTATATCCCTTGTTACCCAAGTAGGATTTAGATACATACCATAGGACACAAAAAACGCCATGACTAGAAAGGGCAAATTTACGCTTGGTGGGATGGTGATTAGTACAATCTTAGTACATTTACATAACAAGATTGTGCCACTAAAACCCCAAAGAGAGAAGAGGCCGGAAACGTACATACTATGTAACACCTGGCAGCCTGGGCACATTACCTAGGTATGCTCTATTGGATGACAGCACCGTTTTCTAAAGTCTCAAAGAGGACCCCTTTCGTTTTTCTCTCGCAACCTCCAACCTGGTCCTCGGCCCCATCGTATACAGCTACCATGCATATACCCGTGAATAGTACATACTACTCCAGAGCTTAGAAGCAAGATTTATGACAGATCAGATGACCCTAGGGGTTATAGAAAAGCGAAGCAGAAACATTTGCGGTGTGCTCTTTACGTTCTTTACTCCGCTACTTTCATCATCCCGTAATTGGATTATGGCATGATTTGGGACGATTTACAAACCCAATGTTCGAGATTTGGGGACCGCATTCCCAAGTGGGAAGAAGGATGGATGAGACGTCGGAGATAGCTCATGCTGAAAAGCACCTTGTCCAAGCGACATCCAACCGCGCATCAGAGCACCTGGGCACTTTCAAGGAGATCTGCACTGTCTTACTGCTAATTTGGAGAGAACGCGAGCCACGGCTCTGAAAATGTGATATATCTCTTTTTTTCTTTCTTTTCGCATGTGCCGCTTTGCGGGCCAGTTACAGCGCGAGAATCCTCATTTTGGCCTATCGCATTGCCTTTGGGGAGAAAGACGGGATGGCCTGCAAGCCGCGGTCGCAGAAACGGCCTTCCTCATTACCGTTCTCGGTTTTATACACAACAAACAACAGACGCGTGCACACGATATCTACTGAGGAGAATCTATTTGCTATTTTTTTTTTCTTTTTTTACCCAGCTGCCTAGTATTATACAGTCAGACCTGGCCATAGCGAATACCTTGCATAACGAATATTCGCCATAACGAATTTATCTACGGTACACAACGATTTTGTATGTAATTTAACGAATTCTTTTCCACAACGAAATTCGTTAGATATTTCAACTCACCACCAAAAAAATTCGTTATGGCCAATATACTTTTTCGTTTAAAGCATAATATAAGGCACAATATGAAGGAAATATTACTTATTACATAGCTCAATCAGGATCAAAGTATAGGTACAAGTAAGTATATGGGATTTCCTAGTAAATTTATGTATACAGTACTTTCATTCCATAACGAATATTCGCCATAACGAATCCAAACCCGTGTTTTTATTAATTCGTTATGGCCAGGTTTGACTGTATAGAGTTGTCAGCAGTTTCAAATCTCGACGCTTCCCTTGGCAGCCTTGCCAACTTCGCACCAGTTCGAAAGCGGCAATGAGAATCGTCCCAAAGATCTAGCTAAGGCGTTGCAGAAAGGATACCTTTCGCGCACCCATGGTCGGTCTTTTCTGGGTCAAACGGTACTTTGAGTGGTGGGCTTGGCTAGCTGGGAGGACTGGATGGGTCTGCCAGATAGTGGATTGGACGTTTTCGGGATTTGAGATCGCGAAAGCAAACTCCGGGCAGGGACGTCGTTCACACCTGAGCAAGCAATTAGCCTCATGTTATCAAAACTATGGAGGCTTGGTATCTCTGTCACATATCATTTGTGCCTGACGTTCCCAAGTTCCCAAGGTTCCTCGCGGGCCTGGTCTGTATCGGCTAGGTCTTAATCGCGCCCTGTAGGCCTGTTTCAATCCCCCATGCCTGTACGTAGTTACAGACCTCGGGCCGACGCTTGTCCTGGACATTCTCAGCTTATTACGCTCTATTAAGATTACGACTCCGCGAGTTGACTTTTCACAACTAATTCCCAGTACCGCCTAATCGTCACTTCAGAGCCCACAATTCCATCGTCATTTCCCTGGTTCTTCATCTGGTTCCAATTCCACACCCTCTGTGAATACCAGGTCGCCCATTTTGCCTAGGACCTCTCGCCCCGCCTCCTCGACCAGGATGCCGAATGCAAGGAGCGCAGTCTCGTCCATGCTGCGCTCGTCAACATTTCGGGCGAGCGCTTCGCCTCGAGATCCTGCGGCCGCAGCAAGCGCCTCGTAGAAGTGGCTGGCGTAGCTATGGATCGCCTTGAGCATGTCGCTGTCAGGCAGCACGCCGCGACCACCGTCCCGCAGTCCCTCGTGAGCCTGGTAGATGTCCTTTTCGGCGTAGCGGACGGGCGCGCCGACGCGGCGGAACAGAACATCGTCTGGGGCAAGTGTAGGGTCCCGATGGTGGCCCCGCGGGGTCCGGAAGTGATGCGAAGGCATCTCGGACTCGGATCCATGATCCATAGGGAGATTCGAGGTGACTCGGCCTATTAATTGAATCAGTATGAGTTGCGGTGAACGGTGAGTGGTTGCAGATTTCCCAAGTATCGAGATCACGAACCTGCTACAGCGTCGTAGACGTTCGCCTCTCTCTTTCTGCGCTTCCGTCTACCGCCATCTAGGATATCTCCTTCTGTTCCGGTCTCAGCGACATTGCCCGTCTCTGCTGTGGGAGATACGAAGCGTTGATCCTTGACTCTTCTAGATGCCATTATTTGAATAACTCGTGTTTCTTTATTCAATGACGTCTTCGGTGCTTCGTGCTCCTTCAACTTTGTGACAGTGCGAAGCGACCGTAACCCAGCTCTGTAATTATCATTCTCATAATTTTTATATTCATGTGAGTCAATACAGCCGTTCACAAGATCCCACGCATTTATAGGTCAGTGAGAAGTCATGAAGCACCTAGGTGACTGATGATGCAGTTTTGAGATCCCATATGTGTATGCTATAAGAAAAGTGAAGCTACTTAAAATTCCAGATGCGCTGGTGTACTTTGTATTTTTGGGGTTTCTGAAGTTTGGGTTTTGGCGGGGCTCTACTACGTAATACACTAATACCTAGGACTTCCAAGTTCCGAACCGTCAAACCTAAACCTCCCCCGCTACTTGAATTCAAATCTGGAAACTGGGAATGCGGCTCTGAACTCAATACAACTACAACGAAACAACTTCATTCCTGGCAGTCACATTCGCCTTTCTTTCTTATTTCCTATCTTATCTTTCTTTCCCTCTTCTCATTCTTCTACAGACCCTCTGTTCACGTAGATAATAGGCCCTAGTGGCCTTCCATTCTAATGAATGAATCAGTTGCTCCTTGAGCGGTCTATTGGCAATCTTGGGCCTAATGTCTTTGCCAGATTACAGACCACACAGCTATTAAACTCGTTCAGGCCTGCACCGGAGTTCCGCTTTGATGGAGGCGAGAGAGGCACCGCCGTACGAGACCATGAGAGTGGTTCAGTAGCCCCGGATCCTACTTCTACATTGTGGGCGCATCAGGCTGGTGTGAATGCATTGGCGCTTGAGCGCTTCGATGGCAGAATGTGAGCATAGAGAGCAAGAAGTCTTGCAGGACACCCACCCATTCTTTAGTGCATCTTTCATCTATGTACAATGACTAACAACTTCAGTCTCGTATCCGGTGGGTTGGACGCCTCATTAAAGCTGTGGGACCTAGAGCAGTGTGGCAATCCATCTAAGCCGCATACATACGTTGCCGCCGCCAGAATCCCACGTTCTGACCAGGCCCACAAGTTTGGAATTACACACATCTCCTTCTACCCCTTTGACTCAGCTGCCTTCCTCTCAACATCGTACGATCAGACCTTGAAAGTCTGGGCCACAGATAGAGCTAGCCTCTCAGCCTCATTTAGCCTTGGATACAAAGTGTATACACACGCAATATCCCCCATTGCCTCGCACCTACTAGTCGCTTGTGGCACGCAACACCCATCCGTGCGATTAGTTGATTTGCGCTCTGGTTCCAATGTGCAGTCACTAGCTGGTAATGCGGGAGCAATCTTGGCCACGTCATGGTCTCCGCGGCACGAACATGTTCTCGCAACTGGTAGCGTAAACGGGTCCGTCAAGATCTGGGATATCCGCCAGGCTGGCGGGGTCATCGGCATGCTAGATCACGAAGACAATCTAGGTCTGTATCACAACGGCCTCCTGGACGCCAGTGGCAAGACTAGAGTTCGAGCCTCGGCAAAAGCACATGCGGCCCCCGTAAATGGCCTGACATGGACAGACGATGGGGGCTACATCATTTCTGCAGGACACGACAGGCGAATCCGCGTGTGGGATGCTGCCACGGGTAGAAATACTCTCGCGAGCTTTGGGCCAAGCATCAGGAACAGCCAACTAGCAAGCGTCACGATGTTCACGTCTCCAGTCGGCCTGACCCACCCTGGCAAAGAGCTGCTCTTCTGGCCCAACGAGACCGAGATCCTCGTGCTGGACCTACATGATGGCCACATGGTCTCCAAGCTGAGAGGGACCGGTCCGGCTCTAGCTGGTGTTCGATCTACCGGTGGCGCTCAACGCACTGTCAAGAATCGCATATCTAGCATCGTCTGGAGAGGGGCCGGGGGTGGCGGTAGCTCAAGTGGTACAGTGATGGGGGGGCGCAATATGGCCGGTGCTATCTTTAGCGCACATCTTGACGGTCAGATCAGGGCTTGGACACCGCGTCTGGAGGGAGATGATGAGGAGGATGAGGATGATTCCTTGGACGCGGCTAGCGAGGGCAAGGCGAAGAAACGGAAAGCCCTTGATGATATCTTCAAGGGATTGGTCGGAAAGAAGATTACCTTTACTTAAGGCCAGAAGGCCAATGCTGAGGGGAAGAGAGAAACGATGTCGGCACATCTGTAGAGCCATTGAAGTTCAAGCTTAGCTTGTTTTCTGCAACCATGCCCGAGAATTTGAATCCAAAATGTTGCCAAATACCCTACGGACAGGCCGATTCGCGTAGATTTCTTACTTCGATGCCTCCCAGAGCTGCTTGAGTGCGGTCGCCTATTAGCGGGCTTGGTAGCCCGCCGGTAGTTCATCCTGTCCCTGTGTGTGCCGACTTGGCCTGCAGACCTAACGGACCTTAGCCCCCCCTCCCCTTAGACTAGGGCCTTCTTACGTAGGTGTTACTAAGGTCCGACGTCAAACCCAACTTCAACTCACCGCTGCTCTGACAAGATCTACAGTACTCTAGCTCTAGCCTGTCAGCGTGATCACGGGACCCCACTTATAGAGCGGGACCGGCCATGGCTTATGTGTGTATAGATAGGTATGTATGTGTATAGGCGTATAGTAGATGCAGGAAGAAGTCACAAGATAGTTTGAAATAGGAGACAGGGCCGAGGGGTGTGCGGGTTCGGACTTGAGCTGGCTCACTAAAAAGTTGTCGTTTTCATAAACAGAAAGGGGGAGGTATACAGCCGGTAAGTTAGTCTACATGGGCGGTATCCGTTTCATTAGCTTCTCGTCGTTGTTACGGCGGGAGTGAGACGTCAAGTTTAAGAAACGACTAGCTTTGTCCTATTACAGTAGTTATTGTAACCTTTCTTGTCGTTCCTGAATATTATGTGGTATGTACCTAGGTATGTAACCCCCTACTGCAGGGAATGCAGAATATACGTACTTTTAGACATGACATAATCATATTCAGAACTAATTAAACCACTGACCAATGGGCAGTTTTCCCTTGTGGGAAATCAACACGGCTATAAGGGGAGCCATCATAACGAGACAATTCGGAGCATATGTACAGTTGATTTCTAGCTCAGTACCTACTATGTACCTAGACTTTAACCTCTATTGGAAATATGGTTGTTTTACTCGTTGAACCATGGCTAGATATATCTGGTAATATTCAACTACGCAACTATTATATATCATTATCACCTATTATCACCTACATACTGTGTAAGGCTTCGAGCAATGACATATTTACAACGGTTGGCATTGGATATATAAAATTCTAACCACTATTTAAAGTTCTCATAGTTCTATACATATAACATTATGATACGATTTAACTGTGAATACATAACTGTATAGTGTTTACTATCTTGTGCATCGCGGGAGATGCGGCATTCTTTCCTTTCAAGAGGTAACGAGGGGAGGTGGAGTTGAGTATACGCCGCATGACGCCGTTGAGATGCTATAGTCGTTAGTTCTCTACTCGTCACAGAGCCGAGTGATCGGCAAGATTGGAATCAGTATGTACAAACCCACTAAAACACAGGAGACTAATACCTACATGGGTATGAATCAGATTCACGAATCCGTTCTAAGAGTCGTTCGCCTTAGTCTCCGGACTAGTCTACGGGATCCCTCAGTACATACAACTGATATGTGTACGCGGTACTTCCGTCCCGTACATAGTACACCCAGTTTGTATGTAGCCTCATTAGTAGTTTGAAAGCCTATCAAAAACCTGTTCAATACCTACCTTTGACACAGCTACGACAAGCCGTTACATGGTTTATTTTTAGATGAGTTTTGACTCGAACCAAAGTCATATCCTGTTCGTCACCACGTGTAAAGGACGGGGATCTTGTCCAATGTAGAGGAGCTGTCGAATTAGTGTTACTGTGCACAGGTACATGTCGTCTTGGTGGCGTGACTTTTGCTTGCATGCTTTATATATGTACCTGTTTTTCCCATGAGCTGCGTGAGATATGCATATATTTAAATTAACATGTATTCAAGTCGTTGCCCATATTGGTTGAGTCGCTTAGTCTGTCACGAATATTTGGATTATTGCGCGTAGATCGCGGTTACCTCGACCAGCTCGACTCCTTAGTGCTATTAGCTAAGGGTTTGTAAGGTCTTCGAAATATTTATAGTCTCGCACTTTACCCACCTGGATAATCATCATTCTATCCTATTAGGTTAGAGAAGACATTAAGGGAGGCTGACTACCTGGTTCAACCCTGTTAGACCTCATCAACGGAGTAAACTACCGTCAAAGGAATAAGGATGACGTACATTGTGCTCGACAGCCTTAGAAGCTTATAACGGCCTAGTTGCAAACTACCTTTTCGAGCAAAGTGCCATAGTAAGACTTTAGCTTAACAATTAAAACGATCTTTAAGTTCAAGATCCTCTGCCGGAGGTCTAGAATCGGCATGAGAAACCCCTGGTGGACGGCACCTCGGGATTTGAGATGAGGAGGGGAGTATTGACATCTAAACTAGGTAGGTCTCATATCCACTTGGCTGCTTCCGCGGTATGTAGCTAAACTGGTATGTACTGTACATATAGCTATACTTAGTATATGCGCTCCAGTCTCCGTGGGCATACACATACATATTCCAGCCCTACTGCCAACTCGGGGAAGTTGTAGCCGTAGAATGTACCGAGCATGGTTACCTTGCCCATTCAACTTCATCTTGATTTGGTTGCATTGTATGGTACCTAGGTAGTAGAGCTACATCGTCGTACATAGTTAGTAGGCGTCGTGAAGTCTCCTAGAGCATGTGACTAGTCCAGCCCTGTCTCGGCGTTAGTGACTCGAAGGAATGAAGAATAAGTGTATACAGCTTTCTGTAGCTAGGTAGTTATTTGTTATTATAATCACCTATATAGAGCTATTCAGGCCAGTTTTATCGCAGACGATCTGATACCAAGTTGATAATCTTGAAAGCGTTAATTTTGTAGTTTCTTGTCAACCATCATCAAATATTCAATCATTTCCAAGCATAGTAAATCTAGACGATAATTAGTTATGATCTGTATAGGTACATGCCCAGGTTGCTGAAGATTCCCAGTTCTTGTAGCACGTGTCGCTTATACTTATTTTGGCTTTGGTCTGAGTAGTGATGGACCCTATACCTGCTAGTCTCGCGTTAACCGCTTGGCAGCAGACACACTAATGAGAACAGCGGAGCCGATTGGTCAACCCCATCTGTGCCTATTATTCTGAACCATGCGAATCATACATAGTGCATTGGCGTATGCAAGGCCTACTTCCCCCCAAACGCGCGTCCGGTGTTTACTAGTACGTTCATAATTCAGGGGCTCAGGGGTCATGTCTGGTTCTATCGTCTAGGGGAATATTTGGGCCGTCTGTATCGGAAATCAAGTATATACGACATGCGCATGGCATATTGTGTGGGAGACAGATTTAAATTGATCCATAGCCTAGATGAAGCTAGGTTAGTCGGATCGGCTCTGGGTTCCTACTCTGACAGCGGTTACTTCGTCATTGCTACCTACCTAGGCACAGAATGGGCTAGCACTATGTGTAGAGGCTGGACATTGCTAATATCATCCCCTGAAATAAGAGTAATCTTTAGCTTCCCTGGCCCGCAGCGCTAGTAAATGGAGATTTCTAGCTTACGGGTAGAAAAACGAGGCGATCAAAATGGCCTGATATATAAGCCTTGTGAGCGTGTCGTTAAGTTTTCTTCTCTTACTGCGGTGCCGTAACGTCGTATAAGCGCAAATTCAAGCTGTGAGGCCGGCGACTAGGGCACAAAGGTACAGGAAAAAGGATCTAGGGTCAACGCTAAAGCTATAATTGGCGCCAGCACGCTTCCAGACGTTGTGGTTTAGCTGAAAAAAGATTCCATGATGGGACTCTGTATGGAATCTCGACTGTACACAGAATCCACCGATGGCAATGCTTGCGTGTCTTGCGAATGGACACCTACGCAGTAGGTTCCCGATTCCGCTGGTTTCGTCTTCATCTAACTAGACTATGACGATGGACATAGATGCCGAAGCTGAAAAAATGAATAAACCTGGTTCCCATGACAGAGTAAATGTAGGGCATTTCTATCATGCAATTAATGACCATGGATGTGGTCATACATTCTCGAAAAGTTGAACATCGAGGACTGATTACCTACTAATAAGGCAAATCATACATCTAGATAGCTGGAATAAGGGTAAAGGGGGAGAAGTCTTCCATGCTGTTAACATATATAGGGGTAGGTATGTACCTAGGTATCATTTTTGAGAAGAGAATAGGCAAGATATCAATAAAGTAGAGTAGAGTAGAGTAAAGAGAACAAACCCATTTGTATTCGAGACACCGTAAAAGAACTTTTGATTAGAACCCTTATCAAAACTCGTAAGCCATAGTGATATTAGAACAATATAAATCAATCCTCCCATACACATGTTTTCATACATATCGTGACAATGAATACAAGACAGATCGTGCTTCAGCATAATAAGAAAATGTCATACCTTCATCCAAACATACCTAAAGAACACAAGAACATAAGAACATAACGTGATGTCGTTAGCATTACATGAATTCAATACCTCATCAATCGTTCCATGAAATTGAAATGGTCAGCCATCTCAACTGAACTCACTTGACAAACCCATTTTAACTGAAAATTTTCTTGAAGGCGGCACGGATTCCACCGGCAGGTTTTTTGCTAGCCTCGGCCTCTCGAGCGTCTCGAGCCTTTTGTCTCTCCTCTCGTCTCGAATGTTTATGTTCATCCTTTGGCACAGAGACCTTAGAGCTGGAGGGTTCGGGCTCGGCCCCACTCTTCGTCTCTGCTCTGCGTCTCTTGGACGACTCGTCGTGGGATCTATGACTCTTGGGAGATTCCTCATGAGACCTATGGCTCTTGGGTCGAGCCATGTCCTCGGGTTCTCGGTGAGACTTGGTGGTGCTAGAACGCTTTAGAGTTCCTGATTTTGACGTGTCCTTGGTATATGAAGAACTGCCACTAGTACCAGTGGTTACGGGGACGTGGTTTGGTGCTAAGACACTCTCGACATTCTTCAAGTCGACTTGGAGAATGTCGAAGAACTTCTTCTTCGGAGATGAACCCTCTTCCTTAGTAGAGTGTCTCTCGGATTGTGATTTTTCAGAGTGCCTATCGGAATGTGACCTCTCCGATTGTCTTTCGGATACTCTCTCGGAAAAAGATCTTTCAGATTGTCTCTTTGAGTGAGATTTTTCAGAGTGAGATAGACTGTGTCGCCTTGAGCTACGATGAGAGTGTCGATCACTAGGTGGAGCCTCTGGATCCTTTCCTTTGCTCTCTCTTGTTTTTTCGAAAACCTCGCGAGAAGCACGTCGCTCTTTTCGCCTCTCATGAGCAGCTTGTTCTTCAGGAGTACGCTCAGCACGATGCTTTCGGCTCGAGAAACTCTGTGAGCTTTCGAGCGTCAACCCGCTATCATGCCTCTTAGGCGGCTGGGCAGATGAGCGATCGGAAGTAGATTTCACCGATAGATTGCTTTCCTTGCGGTGGCGAATATTTTCGCCGCTATTCTTGATATCTCTTGATTGTGAGGAGTGATGATGATCACGATGGCTACGCCGGTGCCTGTGACGTCGCTCGTCCGCGGACTTCTTCTCTTCGTCATCTGTAGACAGGTCAGCAACTGGCACTGAAATATTATTCTGGCCATCGCTTTGATTTCCTGCCACAACTTCTGACGAAGAAATAAAATCCGATTTCTGAGCATCTCCCTCGGTCGGTTTAGGAGCTTCTGCTCCATCATTCTCCACTTGGGGGCCGCCCAACTGAGGACTGGGGGGAGGGCTAAGTTCCTGAGTTGCAGCGTATATTATAACAGCTGCTGCAACTGTCTCTTCAGTTTTCTTAAGTGTCTGTCTGCGCTGCTTCCTTATGCTTCTCGCACGACCCAAAGCCCTTGCTTTAGAGTCGCCGATGTCTGGGAGAACAACTCCTGGGGTTGACGACCGAGGTTCTAAATCAACGAGGTTGATGGTTCCAAATGGATTCTCACCTGGTCGAGGACCGATTTTAAAATCGTCCTCGGTCTGTGTACTCGAATTTACTAGAGTTGGTCGAAGGGACCGCTTGCTGCTCTTTTGCGGAATGGAATCTTTAGCAACTGTAACAGACTCTGGCGCAGGCATAGTCGGTTCCGTTATCTTAGGAGGCTCGGGTGTAGCGGTACGAGCCGACTCTGGCTTGGGTTCTGCAATTTCAGCTGAGTTATCCGGAGCATCCCCTTTAACACTAGGTCCTGATATATCCCTGGGCGTTTCCACAATGGTGACATCGGCGAGATTCACTTGCTCAGTGGCTTGTGGAAGTACGTTTTCTTCCTCACCGATGATTTGTTTCTCCGAAGAGGAAGTCTTGCCATCATCACCTGGAAGAGGGCTAACAGGCTTTTCTGGGCACTCAATACCAGAAATGACTGCTTCACATGGGGGTTTGTGTATAGCTTTGGGACTAGGAGGGGCTACTATTGGTTCGGGTTCACTTGGCTTCTCTGCAACCACTTCCGTAGTGTCGAGTGGATGATCTGATGTCGTTTCTCTTTTGTCTGTCTCTGTTGGTTGTTGATGAGCCAGCACCTGGTTAGCAACTGCAATTGCAGTAACGGCGACAATCCCGGATGCGATTTCACCAGTCTCGCCCTGATCTTTATTCTCTGAGGCACCTTTCCCCTTTTCTGGTGTTGTAGAGGTTGGTGAAATATCATCCGGTTTCGCTGCATCTTCTAACGCGTTATGGACCTGGGGGTGGGGGGTTTCGGGCTCTTGTTCTGGTGTCAAGTCTTTGCTATCGGAATCCTGATTTTGATCCAACGATTCCGCTACGACCGTGTGTTGGGCTTGGTTAGGTGACTCCTCCGTAGTGGTTAGGGCATCATTGACTTCCTTCTTCTCTGTTGGCTGAGACAAGGGTTCAGGGCTGGTCTCAAGCTCCTTACTAGAAGTATGTACAGCATTAGAGCCGTCGAGTTCCTGCGCTACCTCATCATCACTAGACTTTGTAGGAATTGCCGTTTCTGAGACAGATTGACTTGAGATCTCTTCTTCTTGAGGAGCCTCACTGGGAACATGTGGCTGGGCCTCGGGTTCTACCTGACGCGCCTTGTCAGCTGAAGTGTCAATTGGAGCGTCAACTGGAGCGTCAACTGGAGCGTCAATGATAGAAGTATCAGTTGGAGCAGGCTCTGGCGTGTCTTTCTCTGCCTTTTCGGAATGACTAGCCGCATCATCACCCTGTCCAATTTCCTTTTCAATCACAGCGGGTGCATCTTGATCAGGTGTAGATTCCTCGACGGCATTCTGCTCCTGATCACGTGGCATAGTATCGTTCGAGTGCAGTGTCTCTGCGGATTCCTTGGCGTGAACATCGCCACAGGTATTATTAGCGTCATGATGATCTCCTTCTTGAACACCTGTTGTATCGCCTCCCGTGGTAAGGATATCTTGATCTGATGGGACTGGTGAAGCTTCTGGCTCATCGTGCGTGGTAGATTCTTGTACAACGGCTGTCTCAACTGGCATCTGTGCATCTACGCCTTGATGATCAGTCGGAACTGCTTCATCTGAAGATTGCTGGACATTGTCGAGTTCATTCCTAGGCGAAACTTCCGCTAGAGGCTCATCTTTAGTTTCGTTATCGCCAGAATCTACTTGATCTTCTGCATCCTTTTGAGCAGTTAGTTCCTTGGGAGTTGTAGAAGTATCATCTCCCTGAGACTCAAGCTTGCTAGCTTCATCGGTGACTCTATTATCGTTCTCTTCAAACTCTTGGGAGTCAATAGGAGCGACTGAATCTTTTTTATCAACATGGTCTTCACCAGATGTAACTTTGTGTTCTGTCTGCTCTTCTAGTGTCAACTGCTCGGGAGATGGCTCAGAGGGGGGTGTGGTCGGCTTCTGTTCAGTTGGAACTTCTACGTCTTTCTTAGTTGGCTCCTCATCTTGTGTTTCACCCTGTTCAGCGTTGTCTGTAGCTTCATTTGATGCGTCTGCGTCGGCTTTCTCGATGACAACAAAATCATCGTTGGTGCTTAGATTTTCCGCTGGAGAGTCTTCTGCAGGATGTGTGACGTGTCCCTCTGGCTCAAGCGTCACTGGTGACTTGGAATCTTCAATAATTTGAGATTTCCCAGTGGTGTCTTCACCTCCCTCCATTGACACCGACTCTAGTTTAACTGCGGGAGCCCCTTCAGCAGCAGCAGCTTTTTCAGTAGTAGCAGCTTCTTCAATAGCGGAAATTTCTTTAGCAGGAGTTCCTTTAGTTGTGGGGACCACCTCTGGCTCAACGGCAATCTGCTCAGGTTCAGCGGCAGCTGGTACATCAGGCTTGAGAGTGGCTAATGGCTGAGATTCATCGGCTGTCGGAGTTCCCTCAGCTGTAACTGCTTCATTATCGCGGGGCTTTTCCTCAGCGTTTTCGTTTTCGGTGTTAGGGGCGGGGTTTTCGGGTGCGGTAGCGTTTGCCACCGACTCTGTTGCTGGCTCTGGCTGATCATCTGTTGGTCCTTGCTGCTGTGTTTGGGCATGTTCCTCAGAGACAGGAGCTTCGATCTGAGCTGAGTCTGATGTCAAAGGAACAGCTGCTTCCTCGCCTGCTGTCGAGGATGTATCAATCTCCGTGGACGCTTTATCCTCTGTTTGCGCTGGCTCTGCTTTAGTAGGAACCTCTTCAGTTGCAGGAGTAATTTCCGGCTCAGCAGTAGCCGACTCAGTAACGGTAGGCGGTGATCCAGAAGATGGCTTGTCTTCTGTTTCCGTTGCTTGCGATCCCGGTTGCGCATCCTCGCTTGTCTTCGGTACCTCGGGCGGTGTTGCTTCGGGAATGGAATCTTGAACAGGCCCATCGACAGACTCGCTGATGGGCACCGACTCTGGTTTAGTAGCTGGCTTCTCAGTACTATCCGCGATAGATATAGCAACAGGTTCTTGAACAGTCTCTTCAGATGTTTGGGCTGCTGGTTGCTCAGCAGCTTCGTCAGATGGCGGTGATGAGTCTGTAGCTATGGGTTGGTCGGCCTTATCCTTAGCTGTGTCCGGCGGGCTGCTTGTCTCTCCTTGGGATGGCACTGCTGCTTGTTCCTGGGAATCAGATTCCCCTCGAGGGACTTGTGTTTCAATAGCAGATTCCGCCGGAGTAGCATCATGCTTCTCCTCGTGACTATCTTGTGCCTGAGTAACCTCCGGCTGGTCTGAAACATCGGTCGAAACCGGCGGCTGAGATTGGGTAGACTGCTCTTTAGGGACGGATTTCTCTGAGGTAGCAGGTTGTTCTCGTGAAGCAGTGTCTGTCGTAGGAGTAAGTTCTTGTACAGGAATAGACTCTTTGACAGCAAGACTAGCTGCCTCTACATTGGTAGCATTAGGTATTTCATCAACTTTCTCGTCGGTTGTGGGGGCTGCGTCTTTGACTGCAGAACCGTCACCGCTTGATCCTGCTTCTTGGATGGGAACATCCTCGGGATTTTTGGGATTTTCTTCAGCGGCATTAGCAAGGCTTGTGTCGGTTGTTGCCTTGGCAACATCAGCAGTCGACACTGCCTCGCCGGTCTGGCCACCCTCTGAAGAGTCGACCTGGTCGACTTGTTTCGACTCGGCTTGCGTGCCCATGAGTGTCTTCTCTTCGCTTCCAATATTCTCGAGAGTTCCATCCCCTGTATTTTGCTCGTCTGGGGGTTCATTTGCCTGAGATGGAACACCAACGTCTGGCTCTGTTTTAGGGGTGCTTTTCTCGTCGGTATCCTGAGGCTCAGCACTATCCTCCGTCTTGTCCTCGGAAGTGGGAACAGGCAGCTCTGCAGTTGATTTGCCAGCACCTTTATTCTCAGTTTCCGGTACATCAGTGGCTTTGCTATCATTCGATTGCTCTGGCTCAGCCGTACTTGGTTCCTCGATCGTTTGCGCCTCCGGCTCGGTAAGCTTGGCGGTTTGCTCTTCGGACTGCGCTATGGATTCAACTGGCTTAGCTACTACCTCATCATTGGCTTCTTCCGTTTGGGATTCGAGCACAACCGCTGCGTCGGCAGCCGGCGTCGTTTCCTTTTCAACAGTCTCACCCTGAGATTCCTTGCCGGTGTCGCTGACACCTGGCGCAGGTGTCTCTGCTGTTCGGCCATCATTAGGATCTTCGTGTGGAAGATCTGCCTGTGTCGGCTCTTTCTGCGGCTGCTGCTCTTCTTGTGTTTGTACTTCTTCTCGTTGCTTAAGTGCTTGTTCTTGCGATGCTTCAGCATCGTTAGTAGGCACTTCTGGCCCTTGTTGCTCAAGAGTATGTCTGAACTTCTCTTCGGGATCTGTTTGTGACTCTTCTTGTGGCTCGTGAGACTCTTGGATAGGTTCTTGTTGTGGTGGTGTTTCAATATTATCGACTAGCGCTTTCGGCTCGTCTTGCTCTTGTTCTTGCTCATGAACGGCTTCAGGTTTCTCTGCTGGTTTCTCTGCTAGCGGCTCTGCTGGCGGCTCTGAGTGTGACAGCTCCAGTGTCGCTTCTGACTCTTGTTGCACAGGAGTTTGTTCGGGTTTCTCTTGCGATATTGGTTCTGATTTTGGTTGCGATCCTTCCTGTGGCTCTTGCGAGTCTGGAACAGAGTCCTGCTGTTCAGATGTCTCAGCATCTCTTACAGGTGCCTTTCGTTCTTCCGGCTTAACAGTGTCTTCGGGCTTTACTTCAGCAGCAGTTGGCTCATTATCAGCCTCAGCTACGGCACCAGTCGTCTCGTCATTGACGTGCGCAGGTTGACTTGAGGCGGTTTTGACGGTCTTCACTTCCTCCGTGATGACTTGATCCTGCGACTTTTCTGCTGCAGCTGAAGCTTCGTCATTGGATGGTGGGACATCAGCAGCGGCGTCAATTTTGGCGTTAGTACTTCCTTCTTCGCCCGTAGCGACATTTAGCTTTTCCGTCTCAAGTGATTCGGAGATCTCAGTAGCTAGGGCCTTTGAGGAAATGTTAGTGAATTTCGATGGCACTAATGGATATTGAGATGCTAGGGAACGGGGGCTAGTGTGTCTCGCAAGACGATAAGTGAGCTTCGAAGGAGGTCAGGTTGTTAACCTACAGATTTCTGTGTGGGCTCCGGCGCCTCTTGTCCATGAGATTCTTCATCCGAAGTTTTGCTTTCTGGCTTGGTCGGCGGTGGGACATCAGCCTCCCCGGTTGGTTGACTTGCCACTTCTGATTCTTCTTGCTCAATAGCTGTTGATGCTTCCTTCTCAGTAGTGTTATCTTTAGCGATATCACTTGAAGGCTCGACTGCCGCTGTGCTTTCTACTGTGGTGCTGCTGACATCTTGCGCGGGTTCTGATGTAACTTCGGTCGCCGTCCGCTCAGTAGCAACCTCTTCAGGAGATTCAGCAGGTTCAACTTTCTGCACAAGTGCCGGGGGAGACTCCTGCGTTTCTAATTCACTAGGCTTCTCTGTAGCTGGTGCAGTGTTATCGGTTACGGTGCTACCTGTTTCTTGCGTAGGCTTTGGTATGACCTCGGTTTCTGTCTGCCCGTCCGTTTGACCAGCGGCAGCTTCGCTTTCAGACGAATTTGAGGTGCCATCGGGAATATTTGAAGGTTCCGGAGAAGATGCTAGTTCTTCCTGTTCGTCAGAATGTCCCACAGCTGGCTCCGTGCTATCAGTTGCAGCACCATCGGTCTCTTGCACGGACTCCGAGGTAAATTCGGTTGCCTTCTGCTCACTCGTTTCCTCGGCAACAGCCTCGCTCTTAGCCGGAGCAGGAGCAGCTTCAGGCTCCTTTGAAGTTTCGGGGCCCTGTAAAGGTGCCGGAGGGGATTGCGATTCTTTGGATTCGTCAATCTCTATTACTGTTGATGCGGCAATGTCAGTGTTGTCGGTCCCTTGGGCATGCTCCAGTATGACCTCGGCCGTTTTCTTAGCGACGATCTCATCGCTAGTCGGAGCTGGGGCGCCTTCAGGTTCCTTCAGATTTTCGGAATCATTTGAAGGCGCGGGAGTAGATTCGAGCGTCTTCGGGCCGTTAGGATCCTGCTCAATCGACGCAGCGTTATCAGGTGAGGTGCCCCTCATCTCCTCTGCGGACTCTGGTTTGACTTGGGCTGTTGTATGCTCACTTGTGTGCTCAGTGATAGCCTCGTTGTTAGTAGAAGCTGGAGTACCCTCGGAGTCCTTGGAAATTGCGGTATCTTTTGAAGACACTAGAAGAGGGTTTGATACTTCCGATTTATCACATGGTTCTACAGCCGGAGCGGCGACATCGGGCGTAGTACCCTCGGCCTCTTCTACGGTCTTTGGTATTCCCTTGACTGTCGTTTGCTCATCAGCAGCCTCGTCTGGAGACTTGGCCGTACTTGAGGTGCTTTCGGATTCCTCTGAAGTTTTTGCTTCTCCTGAAGGCGCTGAGGGGTGCCCGGAGGCTTTTGATTCATCAGGTTGTTCTATATCTGGCGTGGCCGAGGAGTCATTCGTCGGCGTGACATCTGCTGGAGGAACAGCACCCTTTTCTAGCCCCTTATTTTCTCCACCCTCGTTCGACACTTCAACCTTGGGATCCGGCTGGACATCAGCCTCGGCTTCTTTATTCTCGGTCGCGGCGGACTCTGCGTCCACTAGTTGTGGTTCCGGTGATGCATTCTCGGGCTTATCAGCTTCGGCCGGTTGTGGTAGTGGCGGCGACTTCTCTGAAACAGCTTCCACTGTAGGCGGTGGTGACGGTTCCGACGATTTAGCGTTCGGCTCCATGACCTTCACTGCATTATTGGTCTTGTTCTTGGCCTGCTTTCTCTCTTTTTCCTTTTCTTTCTTCTTAACGGCCCTCCTCTTCTTTCCCGTGAGTGGAGCAGCAGTCCCCTTCACCGGTTCGGATTCCTTTGGTTCAGGCTTCGCAGACTTCTCAGGCTTCTCATTCCTTGCCTTTTTCCGTTTTACCACAGGTGAGGGTGTCGGGGATGGATATTTACGAGGTATAGCTGGTTCGGATTGGCCTTCATTCACCTGGTATTCCGGCTCACTCTCATCGACTACGAAGCGTATTAGCGCAATTGGGTCAACTACGGTATTGAATTATGTACCTTTATTATCAACTTCTTCTTCTGAGCTGTGGAGATCAAGATAGTGTATATTTGAGAAGTCAGCTACTTCGACATGTGTTAATGGATCGACCCGAGCCGGGCAATACGCAATTCCTTCTGGCTCCTCCATATTTCGATGCCCGTAATAATGAGGTCTTGCTGGTGATTTAAAGACTATTCCAATTGTTTTCTATGCAGGGTGACAAGCGTAGTGCGGGTATTCGCAGAGCCCAGACAAGACGATTGGATAGCGAGCTGCCAAATTTTAGCAGTTGGGTGTCGTACAAAATAGGGACAATGAGGTGGTAGCAGAACAAGAGAATATTGGCTCGGCCTATAAGAATGATTACGACTCTGATGATCAATGGATGGGAGGAAAACGAATTGAGTGGATAGAGGGTGGACATATGGGGTGTAGAAGAATTATCTCAATATGAGCTTGGAACCACGGGATGACGTTTGACGAGATGGAGACCAAATGTAAGACGGCTATGTAATTGACTACCTACATCCTCGAGAGGAACTACCTAGATAGGACATACCCCACGGCTTGAATAAGTGAAAGTGGAGTGAGATCTTAAGCTCCTGTGATCAATATCGTGCTCAAGGGGTTTGCCGATGGACACGACAGCATTGGCGCCACGTCGCGGAGGAGGTTGGGCTAGGGTTGATACAGATCTGGATCTAGATATTGGAGCAACCCATGGTATAATAGCTTACCAAGTGAAGGGCAATAATTCTGACTTGACAGGGAAGCTGGTAGCGGCCCAACAATCGACAGGAACCGCAAGCGGACGCAAGAAAACGCAAGAAAACGCAAGAAGACGCAAGCAGGTAGAGATGGGTCAGACCCACGCACAAAAGATCCGGCGAAATGAGGGAGGCGGATGAGGTGGGTGAGGTGGATGATGTTTGACAGCATCATGCACGACCACTTGGCCACCGCCAGCAGTGGATATTTAGGAGTGATAGCTAAAATCAAAGCCATTGGGCTTCAACAGGTCCGGCCGTCTCCAACGACTATTTTGCGGATGAAACGATGAGAAGAGGCAGGTTGTCTGAATGGTCCCTGAATTGGCCTTAGTGGATAAAGCCGTGCAACCGGCAGGATCAATGCAGCGCAGCGTGCATGATTACCGACGCCAGTATAATATGCGACGTGGTCGTCCTCGTTGGCTTCACTTTTATTCTAAGTCCCGCCGCGGGCAGCCAACCACTTTGTGGGGCGAATGCGGGCGGGAATTGTTGATCCTTCATTGGACTGACAGCTGTACGAGACCTGCCCTCTGACCTTCAATTATTTACTTTAATTGAAGAGTCTTCCCACCCGCCGACATGGCAAGTCTGAGAGGATACCTAATGTAACATATAAGATGGCAAGTGTGGTAGTGAAAAAAGAGTATTGGTGAGTTTTTGAGATGTTGGTGAAAATGAGGTTGAAATTGACAAATAATTGTGAGGCATCAACCAAGGGAGATTGACAGGATGGCAATAGGCCCCTATCGATAAAGGTAAACGGCCCTAATGTATCACATGCATCGAATGATGTTCAGACCACCCATAGAATGTTCTTTACTCGAAGATGCCTATTCGTCTTAATTCTTTAACTTCAATTATTGCATATATATGCAGGCCGTAGGTAACCCCTTGATTACTAATACATAGGCACCCCTATTTCTATTCTGGTCCAGTATTAAGTCACGACCTCGAAATATCCGATGGAATTATTCTCGCGGTTTCAAAGATACTCACAATAAAACCAATGAAGTTTATGGACGAAAATAAGTAGTTTCCCACATAGGTATCCCAACTGGAATCCAACGAGGAGCAAGAGCCCATCGAGCCCACAGAGCCTCATATGCCGGTCAGAGCCCTCTTCAGGTTTTTCGTACCGACGGAAGAACACTAAGTACGTTAGTTAATAATAGCATGACCCGCGTCGGTTGATTTCGTCCTCGCAAGTTGAGTTTCTCAGATAGGGGTATGTTTATAGTAGCATGAATACCAAAAAGCAATAACTGGTTCTTAAATTAGAATCAAAACATTCTTCCTTGGTTCTCATCGCATATGTATATATTATATATATTATACAATATAGTTATCAGTAAATGCTTGGATAAATTTTGCAATTCCTTGGGGCGTTAACATATCACAGTTCATTTGAATATCTCTAAGACAAAGCCTTATCATATTCTAAGAAGCACTGAGTAGAACTTGAAAATAAAGACATACGGTTCAATGGATCAAATTTCTCCATAATTATTCCCCATTCTTGAACACTGGACTCAGCTTCTAACTTACCTAGTTCGAAATATCTCTAAAGACAACCAATAGACTCAGAAGAAATCGCATCTTAGATGAAGAGCACGTGTCTTAAAGCTGCATGGACTAGTTCAAGCAAGTCAACTCCAATAGGGAGCATCCCTAGAAAGAGGATCCTTCTATCGCCAGAACCACGGCTCTGTGTTTTCTGGTCTGCCCCGGCTGCAGATCTCCACAACTGCAATGGTGGGACCGCAGCTATTTAGTCACCTTGGCAAGTTTGGATAGAACTTTTCCGAATCAGAGTCCTTAGTGGATCTCGAGAACTGTCCCTCACCGCATATATTACCGTCTTCACTCCCCGTCCAGATATCCCACTTCGGTTCTGAGTTTCCCGAGGCCCCATTACCATAGAAGGGCGTCATGGGCAAAAAGCCCCCCTATCCCCCCATGTAAAAGAACGATGATTGATATAGAAAAATTATTGATTATCCGGATCATCGAATTACAGAATACTGGAGGGATTTTCCTGGCCTCGGCAGTCTTGCTATTCATTGCCTTCAAAAGGGGATTACGAACGGCTTGTGTCCCTATGATTCATGTAGACGCAACGAAGAATTGACATATCATACCAATATGATCAACAATCTCTAAGTTATTGTTCTTAATACATGAAAGTTCTCGCACTGGAGTTACATATCTCAGTATCTTCATTAGTGTCCGCAATTTAAGGGATATGCTTACTTTAACTTCCTGATAATTCTGCAGACTTTTATATGAGGTAGATTCAGTTGGGGGGCTTTACACTTAGTATTACACGGAGAACCTTGAAGTGTTACGTAGTTAGGTGATGTATTGAATAAATTTTACTGGTGTTTGAATTCAGCAATGTTACTGTCACCATGCAGACTACCTAGATATATAGTAAGGGATGTAACGACATTGTTGTGCGAGGGATTCTAAACCTAACTACACTAGATTGGGGTATACATACAAGAGCTCTCTTTGCGTATGGTGTCTCAGGTGTATCTCTTCCCTCGGGTGTGCATCTATACAACATACTAGACCTCTGACAGTTACAGTCCCATCTATACTTCGATGACGTTCTCCTTATAGTTCGAATAGCCGTAATACTAGATGGTCCATACCTATTAAAAAGCTACATGATCGCTTCTCCTTCTGGCATCGTAGTAGGTTTAATATCGTAAATGTTCTCGAATATGTCTGGACATTTATCGTAATGATCAAACCTAACCGGGATCATCAACGCACAGCCATGGACCTTTACAAATTATGCACATGCTTATTGTTAGCATAAATAACACGGGAATTAAAGTGAAAAGGAATATTCACGACAATATTAGGGTAACGTACCTAGATAACTACACTTGTTCTTTAAGGAACTACATTGTTTACATTTAATGGCTCAGTTTCTAATGGGAACAAGGGGCAAGTAGTCGAAGGTTTCCTTCGACTTAACCAATAATTATAAGCTCTTACAACGGGGGAAAAGATGAAATTGCTTATTGCCGACTGATGGATATATTGTTTAAAGAACTAAAGATCGAAAAGTTCACAAATATAAGTGAATGAATATTATCAAATATTACTAAGAACTTGCTCAAGTATTGGAATTTAAGCATTGGGCTTCCCTTTTGGATGGTATCAAGAAATTTGTTGTCGAATAAATACTTAAATCACCCGAAAATCTAACTCAATGTTAACCTACCTAGGTTAATGGTAATTATTATATTGATGAGTTAAGTAATGGAACTTAGGATTAGCCATAGTTAAACCTTTGAACCAACGCGGCTTATTAACCCTGGCCATGCTCTTAAACATACAGCTTTGGAAGCCGTATTCACCGTTAGATTTGAATTCATTGACTTAGCTAGGACACTTCCTTATACTTTTAATTGAATTACCAAAACTTTCTTTTCTAAACTACTGAAAATCCTTTCGTGTAAACATTCCAAAACTCCTTTTATCTCATAATGTATTGTTACATGTAGCTCCTCAATGTGCTTTAATGGCTTGACCTATGTCACGGCTCCAGTCAAGAACAAGATGCAAACATGGGATAACAGGTAGCTCTATTGACGAAGATTCTAATCTAAGGAAGAAAGGAAGGAAAGAG